>JAGFNX010000266.1:0-60096 GCA_017657125.1 Scopulariopsis brevicaulis
CCCCCCCTCCCCHCCCCCCCCCCCCACCCTTCCTTCCAGAGAGTAAAGGTACTAACGTGAGCAGCGACTGGGGCAACGGCCAGTCCACCTTCGGCCACCTCATGGGCGGCTACGACGCGGGCTACTACGGCTACATGTTCTCGGACGTGTACTCGGCCGACATGTTCCACTCCGTCTTCAAGAAGGACCCGATGAACGGGAAGGAGGGGAGGCGGTACAGGCACACGGTGCTGGAGAGGGGGGGCAGCCAGGACGAGATGGTTACGCTGGAGGAGTTCCTTGGGAGGAAGCCGAGTACTGAGGCTTTCTACCGGGAGCTTGGGATCTCCCAGTAGATGTAGAAGTAGTCTTAAGGGGGCCGTAGTAGTGTCTAAAACAATCGTATCACCCTTAGCTGTATCTCTCAATGGGTCCTGTAGTGATATCGTCCATCAGAGTTCCTCGGCGATGAACGCGATGAATGGATCCGCTGCTTGAGCTTCCGTGCAGGTGTCCACAGGTGGTGCGAATGCCGGCGCGGTTTGGCTTGGGGTTTAAATTGGAAGTGGGGTGCGCGGAGCGGGGTGCGGGGCCGAGGATGAGCCGAATGTAAACAAACGCGTAACAGAGAGGTTCCCCAAATAATGCGGCTCGTACTGTCGCGCGGGCTGGAGACTACAACCTTCGAGTACATGTGTGACGCCCTTTGAGTCTAAGCTGCCGAACCATTTTGAGACCTTTCCCAAGATCGGCTAATATTCCACGACGGGAATTCCTATCTTTCTTTCCCTTTCTGACCTAATTTACTGTACCTTCTCTCAGATGAACCCTGGCTTGGACGCGGGTAAATAGATTCCGAACGCGACGGGCGGCGCATAAATCCTACTTTCGTGAACGGATCGACCGCGAGACCCCCCAAGAACACTTGAAGACGACACACGCCCTTTCCGACGGACCCCGAGCTGCGTGCACCAGAGCCCAACGCGAGGATCCGCCCGACCCCACACGACGAGACAGGGAGGACACGGGAGAAACGCGCCCAGCGCCCAGAGAGACACAGCTTGAGCTGGGGGTAGAACGCGAGGATGGAGGTCAACACGGACGACTACTTCACCTACGAGGCGCGCCTCGCGTCATTCAAGACGGCGCATAAGAGGAGGGGGTCGGCGAGGGGGAAGGCGATGAGGTGGCCTCATGCGCATCTCAAGGCTGAAGCTGTGAGTTCTTTCCCTCTCCCCATTATCAGTCCACGGCACCCGGCCACAGCCCCGTCTACAGCCCCCGCCTGTTGGCGGTCTCCCGCGGACGGGGATACCCTGTCCCCTTGCCCCAAGAATGGGTTCCCCTTGCAAACGATCCTGCCCTGCCTCTCCATGACTGGATGGTTGGATCCTCTGTACTGTAGGAGACAGAGCTAATGAACCCCAGCTCGCATCCGCAGGCTGGTACCACGCCCCCCACCCCGCCCACCCAGACCAGGTCATCTGCTTCCTCTGCCGCAAGGGCCTCGACGGCTGGGAGGAGGGCGACGACCCGCTGCTCGAGCACCTGACGCACGCGCCCGAGTGCGGGTGGGCGGCCGTCGCGGCCATTGATGCGGGGATTGAGGGGTACGTGGATGTTGATCCGAAGGGGAAGGGGATGGTGGAGGCGCGGAGGGGGACGTTTGCGGGGCGGTGGCCGCATGAGGGGAAGAAGGGGTGGAAGTGTAAGGTTAAGCAGGTTTGTCTCCCGTGTGTTGTTGGGGGGTGTTTGAGGGATTGAAGTGGTGAGCTAATACTTGGTAGCTTGCGGAGGCGGGATGGAAGTATACACCCACGCCAGAGTCGGACGACATGGCGACGTGCGCGTACTGCCACCTAGCACTCGACGGCTGGGAACCCGGCGATAAGCCAATGTGAGTTTTCCCCAGCATTTCCCCGCTCCCCATCACTTTTGGCAATGCCGTCTAACAAGCACAGGGATGAGCACCACAACCGATCCCCAGACTGCCCCTTCTTCACCTACGTCGCCCCGAAAAAGCCCGCGCGGGGGAAGGGCAGGGCGTCCAAGGCCTCCCGCGCGTCGGTCCAGTCAACCGGCATGGGGACATTCCTCTCCGAGGGGATGGACGCCTCGATGGACGCTGGGGTGGATGATAGTATCCTGACCACGACGTCGAAGCGGGGGCGGGGGAGGAAGGCTGCGAGGGCTGCATCCGAGGCGCCGTCTATGCTCGACGAGGTGGATGATAGTGTCCTGACTACGACCTCAAAGCGGGGGCGGCCGAAGAAGACTGCGAAGAGGGCTGCGTCGCAGACGCCTTCGATGCTCGATGCTGAGGTGGATGATAGTGTCGTTACCACCTCGTCGAAGCGGAGGGGACGGAAGGCAAAGGCGGAAGAGCCTTCGGTTGTTGACGCGACGGCTGAGGTGGACGATAGTATCGTGACCACGGCGTCTAAGCGCGGGAGGCCGAGGAAGACTGCAAAGGCCGCTGCTGAGACAACCGACGTTGACGCGGCTGAGGCGACCGAGGTGGACGATAGCGTTGTCACCACTGTGTCGAAGCGCGGACGCCCGAAGAAGGCGCCTGCCGCCAAGGGGCGGAAGGCGAAGGCGAAGGAGCCCGAGCCTGAGCCGGAGCCGGAGCCTGATGTTGAGGAGGAGGAGCCTGTGCAGGAGGCGCCCGCTGCTAAGTCGAAGGGACGGAAGACGAAGGCCAAGGCGGCAGAGGTCGAGGAGTCTCAACTTGAACAAGATGAGACGATGGAGGAGGCGCCGGTCCCGAAGCCGAGGGGACGGAAGACGAAGGCCAAGGTGGCTGAAGTGGATGAGTCCGAACTTCACCAGGACGAGACGGTGCAGGACGAGGCCCCAGCTCCCAAGCCAAAGGGGCGGAAGACGAAGGCGAAGAAGGAGGCTGAAGTCGACGAGTCTGAGGTGCAAGATGAGACGATGCAGGACGAGGCGCCCGCTCCTAAGCCGAAGGGTCCAAAGACAAAGGCCAAGGCGGCCGAAGTTGATGAGTCTGCGGTGCAAGACGCGTCGATGCAGGAGGCGCCAGCTCCGAAGCCAAGGGGGAGGAAGCCCAAGGCCAAGAAGGAGGTCGAGATCGACGAGTCTTCCCTCCAGCAGGACGAGACGATGCAGGACGAGGCGCCCGCTCCTAAGCCCAAGGGGAGGAAGACAAAGGCTAAGAAGGAGCCGGAAGTCGACGAGTCTGAGCTCCAGCATGACGAAACGATGCAGGAGGCCCCGGCGCCTAAGCCCAAGAGAGGAAGGAAGCGCGCCAGCGAGGCAGTCGACGACTCCACCCTCCCACCCGCCGAGGCACCCGCGCCCAAACGCCGCGCCACTCGCGCCCGGACGAGAGCCAGCACCGCCAACTCCACTCTCCTCGATTCGGACGCTGACATGTCTACCATGTCCACCTTCGACGCCCCCAAACCTTCAAGAGGCCGCGCGTCAGGCACCCGGGGCAGGAAGACCTCGACGGCGTCGGCCAGGTCCACTGCCTCGACCGCGTCGCTTCACGGCGAGATGCCGGATGACGACGAGATTGAGCGGCAGCTGGAGGAGGACCTGGAGAGGCCACTTACGGACGATGAGGACCTTGTGCTGGATTCTGATTCGGAGAGGGAGAGGAGGCGGAGGGGGGCGGCGCCCGTCGTTGATGGGCGGAAGTCGGAGTCTCGAAAGCCCGAGGGTCGGAAATCGGGGGGTCGGAAGTCGGTTGCGCAGAGGGTGGATGAGGAGGGGGACTACGCCATGTTTGATCCGGAGCCGGTGGAGGTCGATGAGGGGGAGATGGATGCTGAGCTTGAGGCTATGGCGGAAGAGACAAAGGGTGAGGTCGAAGAGGCGGAGGTTGAGGAGGTAGAGGTGGTTGTTCCGAAGAAGGGGAAGAAGGCGGGGACGAGGAAGGCTTCCGGGAGAAAGACGAAGGAGACTTCTCCTGTCGCGGAGCCCGAACCGGAGCCTGAGCCTGTGGCCGAACCTGAGCCTCAGCCCGAGCTTGAGCCTGAGCCTGAACCTGTGGTCGAGTCTGAGGCAGAGGACGATCACGAGTCGGAGTCGGAACCGGACATGGTGCCAGCTCCCGAGGAACCCATGCATGACTCCGAGCCTGAACACGAGTCAGAACACGAGTCAGAACACGAACCGGAACACGAACAAGAATCGGAACCGGAGCCAGAGCTCGTCTCAGCCCCCGACCAAGACGCGGAACCGTCGATCCACGAGGATCCGGAGCCCCAGCCTGAGGAGGAGCAAGGGCAGGAACCGGAGCAGGAGCAGCAGCAGGAGGAGAGCCCCGCACCTGCTAGGCGCGGCCGCGGGAGGCCACCGAAGCGGTCTTCTGCGCGGCGGTCGTCGGCTAGGTTGGCTGCGGAGGCGCCTACGGAGGTGAGGAAGTCGGAAATCTCGAGGCACGAGACGCCTGAGCCTGTTCTGGCTGATGAGGCTGAGGCCGAGCTGGAGGACGAGCCGGAGGATGAGCACGAGGATGAGCACGAGGATGGGCACGAGGATGAGCACGAGGATGAGCACGAGTATGAGCATGAGGATGAGCACGGAGATGAGCATGAGGATGAGCACGGAGACGAGCACGAGGATGAGCACGGAGACGAGCACGAGGATGAGCACGAGGATGATGCCGAGCCGGAGCTCGTGGAGGTGACGTCTCCGCCGGAGCCAACCTCCCCTATCGCGAGGGCCCTCCCTCAACCTCGCCTCTCGGCGCGGCGACCGTCTCCTGCGGCGAGACAACCCCCCTCCCCATCACAGTCGCCGCAGTCCTCGGACGCAGAGAACCACCCCCCCTCCTCCACCCGCACAAAATCCCTCCCCCGCCCCGCAACCCCCAACACGATCCTCTCCTCCCCCACGAAGCGCACCCTCATCCACAACGTGCGCTCCTCGCGCGCGTGGGAGCCCATCGACATCGAGACGGCGGTGCGGTCGCCAGCCGGCGAGGGGGAGATTGCGCGTCGTCTGGGGGACGCGGAGATTGGGAGCCCCGAGAAGGGGATGACGCTGGAGGACTGGGTCTATTGGAACGCGGGGAGGGCGGAGGAGGCGCTTAGGGCGGAGTGTGAGGGGCTTGTGGGGAGGTTTGAGGAGGAGGGGGTGAGGGCCATGAGGGTCTTGGAGGGGTTGGGGGCGGAGTAATGATGTTGAAGTAGAGACTGTTGTTGTTGAGGGGTGTCTGGGGGAGTGAAAGGGGTGAAGGGATTAATGACGGGATAACAATGGGGCGTTTCTGGTTCATATACATGGCTTGTTTTGTTTTCCTCTTAATGAAGTGCATTATTCGATTCGTTCTCATCCTATCCGACGAAGAATGTGGCTATTTGAGGCTTCCTTTGCAGTCATGGGCACCCATGCCAGTGTTTCCCGCTGTTAAGCATGCTCCGGTCCGTCGCTTGTTCGGCGTGGATGTGCTTTTCTGGGATGCTGCTTGGAGCACACAGTGGGGCGCAGCACGGACGGACGCTGCCCGATGGCTATTTAACGGTGCGGATTCAGGGGGTCGCATTTAAAGCTCAGAGTGTCGGCTCTTATTGGCTAGGACTCGGTGAAACTCCAGCCCGGCACTCGTGCCAGCTGTCCAGACAAATCCGCCTCGAACTTGGAACCTCCCAAGTTCAAACTTCAACCCGGCGAACACTCCCTCCTAACCCCCTATCCGCGCTTTCGGGACACTTTCGACACCTTTCCCACTAGTCGCGTCCGCGGCGGCCGCTCGACTCGCCGTTCCATTATGGCCTGAGCGAAGAAACTTGCTCACGCCACATCAAAACCCAATCCCCCTTTGCGCGCGCCCCGTTGGAGACGGATCGGAGACGATGCGCCTCTCGTCTGTTGCCCTCTGGGCCCTTGGCGCCGCGTCGGGCGTCGGCGCGCTGGAGTCAGATGGTGGCCCGTCGCATCGGTATGCCGCGCCTCTGCACGTTGAGTGTCTAGACCGCAGCGAGTACGTCTCTCCCCTCCCCTTCTGCCCCTTGCCTCCCCCTGTGCCTTCGCAAAGCCTCCCCCACCAAACCCACTCAAGCTGACCCCCCCAGCGAGACCGGCCAGCCTATAGAAGCCTCCCACCACTCCCCCCAGTGGATCCCCTTCCCGACCTGCGAAGAAACCGGCAAACCCCTCGAGTTCTACTACGGCGTTGAGGGCCCCCAGAACTGCACCATCGCCTCCGTATCGCCCTCGCTCTTCCGCTCCCTCTCGCACTACGTCGCCTCCGAAGCCCCTCTATCGTGCCGACTCCCCGCGAGGCCGCGTTATCAGTCTGATATCCTGAACGATGCTGTGAGGGAGCAGGAGTATATCCCGCTTGCTTTTGCGCTTGCGGGGACGTCGGGGGAGGATGGCGAGCTGGTCCTCGGGTCGCGGGTGAATGTCCTACTGCATACCACGCCGAGACCGCGCATTCGGCCGAGGGACACGGGGGTCCTAGACAGCGGCGTAGCCTACAGCGCTGGCGCAGCGGACACAACACCCGTCTTGGTCGGGTCCCCCCTGACCCTCCGCTTCAGCGTCCGCTGGTTCCCCACCCCGGACCTCCCCTCCACGGACGGGACGGTGCGCTGGGTGGGGATGGGGGGCCACGTGCACTACAGCACGCTGGCGTACATGCTCGCGTCGTTCGTGGCGGGGATGGTGGCTGCTGGCGCGTGGTTTTACGGGAGGGTGCTGCCGAGGAGGTTGCGGGGGAGGGGGCTGGGGGTTACGGCGCTGGGGGTTGGCAACGGGTGGGGGTATGCGAAGAGGATGGATTAGGGGTGCGAGGGCGGAAGAGAGGTGTTGTACGATGGGCGCGGAGTTTGGTGATAGGCTGGCGTTTTCTGCTTTCCAAGAACTGATTTCTATATCGAGTCTACGAAGGCGTATCATGGTTTATACAACGGCGGCGCGCTCTATATCCAGTGCCTTTACGAAACAGAGACCTACTGCACCTTCTTGACGTTGTCGGTGCCCTGGGTCCTCTCCAGCAGCCTCATGTACATGTCCACCGTCATGCCCATTGCTACAAAAGTCAGCAACCACGTCAACACCGCGAAACGAGGCGAAACTCACGAATCAAGAACCACGGCATGTAAAGCTGGAAGATCAGCACCCTCTGAACCTCCCACGCATACCCCTCCCACCCCCAGCAATCGTAGATGCACGTCAGGGTCGTAAGCGCGCACTCCACCCCGTAAACCACACACATGAGCTCCAGCGCCGGCGTCGTCTTCCCGGGGCGGAAGCGGCTGAGGATCCAGAGGACGGCGGGGAGCTGGAAGATGAGCTCGAGGAGGGTGTAGAGGCGGAAGAAGCGGGGCTGGTTGGGCCAGGGGGTGAGGAAGTAGAGGTCCTCGTAGGTGGTGGTGTAGAACTCGCGGAGGGTGTGGAGGGGGTGAAGGGGGGAGGCGGGGGGGATCCAGAGGGCGTCGGGGAGGAAGTGGACGAGGTCCACGGCTGAGGGGATGTTAGCTTTGAGAATGGGAAGGGGAGGGAAGGGGAGCGGAGCGGATGGTGCTTACCCAGCATTGAGACGAGGGAGATGGCGAAGAAGGCCATGTAGAGCTTGTCGAGGCGCGCGCGCGTGGTGGAAGCCATTTTGGCGGTGGTTCGGACCGGCGGGCCTGGTGGTTGTGAAAGAGTAGAAGCGTGGGTTGGACGGAGACGTGATGGCCGTTTTATGAGCAGAGACGGGGACCCGGGAGAGGATGGGGCCATGAGAAAGTGAGAGGAAGGAGTGAGTGGGGAAGGATCGTCGTCGCGTCGCGCTCGAGCTGAGCTGAGCTGTACTTTGGACCCATAATTGACAATTTCAATGGCGCGGATCCACTCCACAGTCTGAAAGTTGACAGAACACGCTAAAAAGAATTGGCGGCCTTAGTTCCCAATATGTAATAGCAGCGTCCCCTGGCAGCACGTTAGCACGGTTGTCTACCGGCAGCACATATCACGCCAACCATCCTTGCATACGGGCGGACCTCAGCCCGGCTATAACACTCCGTAGAGCCACATTCCCGCCGCCCTTCTCCCCCCGAGGCGAACTGATGCTGAAGATGCGGTCCGTCAAAACAGACAGCTAGGGGGTACGCTGTGCTGTAAATAAAATGCAGAAGCCGCCAACACCCTGTGAACCCATCGGCGTCCGCGCTCTCTTCCAGTCAACGAAGCACCAATATGAAGAACCGACATTTGCCCCGTGCCATCCACATTAAAACCCGAAGGCCCCAAGTCGATTTCCCACGGGGCGGAAATGGCGGAAATCGCCCCAGAAGGGGACCATGGGAATACCGCCGAAATCTTCCGCACGGCCGCGAAGCTTGCGACGCTGTTCCTTCACGGCGTAGAGTATCCGCGAGCCGAACTTTCTGACGTCGTCGACAATCAACTACTGTTTCTCCGGCCAGTCCATCCGGGCTTGGCCATCAACGTACAAATCTGCCGCTCTCAAACACCTAATACCGTCAACCGTCTTATTAGTCCCCGGCCCGCAACGTAGCTTTCGAGAAGCCGGAAACTTAATGGATAGTCATTCCGTTGTTTCGTGCTGTAGCCGTTTCTGGTGTTGCCGTCACCAGCAGACGATGCGATGTCACCTTGCTTGGAAACAGCTCGACAACGGCCTGGATAACGCATGACTTTTCGAGGCAGCCCTCAGATCCCGCTCGTCGCGGCAGATTTGGTCCAGCTGTCAACATATTAATCGGAAACCACGTAATTCTGGACACCTGGGTGTGCCCGTAGCGGTCCCAGCTCTATCCGGAAAAGCGCCCGACGCCCTACGCCCTACGCCCCACGCCCTGCGCAAGCGGCATGTCGTCCTCGTAGGTCTCTCTGTCTATCTATTAAGACATATAAAAATCAAGTAAATCACAAACTCAAGCTTTAAATGTAACGAGTGCTACTCACGCCGATGCGATCCTAGTCTACACCCTCCAACGCGAGCATTTCCACGCCACGTACCATCCCTTTACCCCTTCTGAGTCACTTTGGCAAATGGCAGCCGAACCTTCCTCTGCGCCCCTGGACGCATCCAGGCTTGAGATCAAACCCCTCTCCCACCCGAAGGTCGTCCCAGATGCCGACGACCCAAATCTTATCGGCCTCAAGGCATCCACAGACCGCATGATCACGGCTACCTGGACTAAGAAAGACGGATGGGCCTCTCCCCAGGCGGTTCCCTACGGCCCCATCTCACTGATGCCGTCAGCCAGCGCTTTGCAGTACGCAACCCAATGCTTTGAAGGCATGAAGGTTTTCCGGGGCCATGACGGCCGCCTTCGCCTCTTTCGGCCTCTGTATAACTGCGAGCGAATGCTCAAATCGGCGACGCGCATCACCCTCCCGGCGTTCGATCCGCGGGAGCTACTCAAGCTTATCCGCAAGCTTTGTGAGCTTGAGGCGCCGAAGTGGCTGCCGAAGGATAAGCCTGGGTCGGCATTGTACATCAGGCCAACTATGATCGGGTCGGATTCGAGCCTGGGCTTCAAGGTGCCGGACGAGGCGCAGCTGTACATATTCATGGTGTACTGGCCGGCGCCCAAGCCAGCCACCGTGAATGGCAGGGCTGGGCCCGAGGTGACAACACGGCTATTGGCGAGCAGTGAGTCTGCAGTCAGGGCTTGGCCTGGAGGTACCGGCGCAGCCAAAGTCGGAGGAAACTATGGAGGGGCGCTTAATGAGCATGCCCTAGCCAAGCAACAGGGTTACGACCAGGTGCTTTGGTTGTACGGGCCAGACAGTCAGATCACTGAGGCGGGGTCAACGAACATCTTCGTCATGTGGAAGACTCCCGCCGGTGCCCTTCAGATGATCACCCCTCCGTTGGACAAGGACGGCTTGATCCTGGCTGGTAACACGCGACGCAGCATCATCGAGCTGGCGCGAGAGATGTTTTCCGTCGAAATGGTGGACAAGGAATTGCAGTGCGAGGTGCTCGAAAGGAAGGTCACCATGGGCGGGGTCGAGGAGGCCTCTCGCGAGGGTAGACTGGTGGGCATTTTTGTGGTCGGAACGGCGTTTTGGATCCAGGAGGTCGGCGAGATCTGCTCCAACGGTGAGAGCATCATGGCCAACATAGGTGCGACGCCACATGTTCCCTTACTGAGGGAGAGAATGTCGGAGATCATGTTCGGGAACAGGGTGAGTGAATGGGTGGACATCGTTCAGGAGGCAGAAGAACACGTTGAATTATCGTGAACTCACTATCCGTCCGAAGACTTGAGCCGGAGGCTTAGCAGGACAATGACGATACGCATATATGATTTGTCCACATGTAGAACGGAAGAGAATGGAATTTTCACGATCCCAACTGTCCACCAATACCTATCGAAAAGGATTAGCATGCGCATGTATGTGTTTTGGTCATAGATACTAAAGTACAGTAATACATAGTAGGCTGCCGATAATATAGACTGCAACTGTACGCTACAAATGCATGTGCTGAAAGAGTAGCACGTGGCGTCTGAGGTTGACCTTCCCTGCTTCCAGGGAATCGACAGCTTGCAGCCCCAATATCGGATGTTCTCGAACTCTTTTCACCTACACGCGGCATGTGCGTAACTCAGGTTTGATCTTCCCTGTTCTCCGGTGTATTTTTGAGATGACGGTCGCGAAACCGCGAGAGCCAGTCATCATTGTCGGCAATAGTCTGATCTAATGGATCAACCGAGTCAAACACAATCCGCCTCGCCTCGTCCTGGAACATCTTATCCGTGGGGATGACGCCAAGCCTCATCTGTTCCCGGGAATAGCGGCCCAGATGCAGCGCCAGGATCTCGGGAAAGGTCATGGAGCTAGTATCGTCGCGAAGGGCGTCCTGCAGCTCCGCCTGCATCATCGATTCAGGCGACGGTTCGGCGCAACTTGTTGGCGTGTCCGTGCGTTTGTCCTCCCACATGCCCAGGGTCTGCTCTGTCGCTTGCCGGATCTGCGACAGGTGATCCGTTGTACCGTGGTCTGTGACCGAGAATGGAATGACAGCCCTTGACTCCGGTCCGATGAGGTACGGGGCAATTGCGTGCGTGACCTTGGCTGCAATGGAGGGCTCAAAGCAGTGCTCTCCTTTCCAATCATGCATCGTCGCGCCCATGCGGAAATGTTTCGCTAGATGATCGACTCGCTCTTTCCAAGTCGGCATACGGATGTCGCAGAAGCCGCACCTCGACGATACTGGCGGGCCTTCATCCTTCCATGAATCAATAAGCGGCAGAGTTTCGATGTGGTGTACAAGTCGCAGGTGCTGGACAAGATGATCTTTCCGGCTAAAAGTAGAAGTCCGTCCCCCGTTCTCGCAGGCTCCATGATTATGAGACTCCAGATGCTCCGCGTCGGGGTCGAGTACGTTGCAGTACGCGCAATGGACTCTTTCCGTGTCGGAGGAGACCACCGTGCCGCCGAAAGGAGCACATCGCCAGCCCTCGAGGTTGAGATGGAGTGACTTTTCATGTCTGGCCCAGTCATACTTGCTCTTGAAAGAGTCACAGCAGAACGTGCACGGGAAGATCCTCTTGTCCTTGTTATTCCCCCTCGCTGGAGTTCGCTTCGCCACCCGGCCGCGAGAACGATGGTTCGAACCCCGCAGGGCCGCCGAGCTGGCCGACGCGTTGGAGGCTGACGAGTAGCTGGTACCGCTTCCCCCGCTGATCGTCGAAGCTGCGCGGCTGCCACTTCGCTGGCTTGTGAGACTCGCGGCTGAGGACCTGGCTCGTAGGGGTGTGTTCTTCAAGGCATCGGCAATGCAGGCCAAAGAGGCTGCTTCGGCCTCGGGTGGTGATGCCCGCCATCTCTGCATCGGATCTAAAGCAGTATCCGCTGATGCCGAGCCTGGGACGTTTATTGGCTGCGGAAGGGTTGATTGACCCTGTTGCCGGCGGAAATACCGGCTTCTTCGCCTTGGGAGGCCGGATTGCTGGTCTCCAGCACCCGGAAGGTCCTGGAAAATCCCAACAAACTTACCAGTCGGTGTCCATATTTCGTTTCCACTCCTGCTTCCGGCCCCTGATAGATGGTCCTGCGCTGAGCTTTGCTGGGGCGGCCATGACGGTGCCTGCCAGTCACAATCCTGGCTCAGGCTCGGACCTGTCAGATGTGGCGAGAGAGTGAAAAACGATGCTTGAGCATCAGCGGAACTTGATACACGTCCAGACAAGACTCCGCGATCCGACGATGTCTCGGCGATCGGATCTTCAGATTGGGGCCAGTTGCGGGGAAAGGATTGGTCCCACGGCTGGCTCTGGTTCTGTGCGCTGGCTGGTCTGTGACCGGCTTCTGTGGAAAGCCCGAGGCGAGCGAGATCGAGTTCCGAGAACCTCATGACTATCTCATGAGCACGAGGTTGCCGTATATTATCCGGTTGGGGAAGACTTACTATCGCCTTCGAGATCGTCTGCCAAGTGACGTCTCTCGGCGCCAGAGCCTCCATCGGTTGGCGCCATAGGCGCGGGCTTGCTTGATGTAGGGAAGATCGGATTCCGAGAGATTCAGGGACAGTAGATTTAGGTACCGGATGATGGCCTGGTCGGGCCGACGGCTATGGAATCGATCGCGTAGAAATACAGCGCTAGGCGCCCAGACGTAAGGGACTGAGCTGTCCGGAAGAGATGAGGGCATGGTGAGTAATTCGAGGTCAGAAGCCTGGCGCCCGGATCGGTTCTCCGAAATCGCAGGGATGTGTGCGAGTGGCGCCACCTGGCGACTGCACTTAAGCGCCCTGAAACCCACTCTGCAGCGAACCATAAAGCTTGGATTTGCCAAATCATTTAGTTCCCCCTATAAAAACTTATACCTGGCAGAGCCTGTTACGACGACGGGCTTAATAACTGCAGCCACTAGTGCGCTCATGCGTATTGTGAGGAAAGCATTTCGAGAACGAGACTTAGTTTACGCTACTTATCACAGCGAATAAGGCCAGAATTTCACTCGGATTCCCTTGGCATTGCCGGCCTGCATAACCGGTCCGCTCTGCGCTGTGAACCCCTACGGCGTCACACCCACGACCTTGCCGGAAGCCATATTCCGACGTATGCCTGTGGTTCTCGCGATCACCGATGTAAGCTGAGTGCTTGGAGGAAGACGGAGCCAAGAGACGATCCCTCAGTTAAGGAGACGAGTGCATATCTACGAACTTCACCCAGGCCGACGCTACACATGATACGCTCTGGTTCAACTTCTCTTAATAGTTCTATCGTGGATCGGAACCTAAACATCTTAACCGGTCTATAAGTCTAGTAACTGCTACAACGCGACTATCCTTCCATCAGAGATTTGACTTGCGAGATGGTGTAGCGTCTGGTTTCACTTTGTTAGCCCATTCGCCGTCAATTGTGATCTGCTCTGTTCTTGACTTGTTGTTCCAGTATTTCTCAAACTCGGCCTTCTCCCGTCGCCACCGCTCGAGTTCATCTCCAAGAAACGTAGTGATAGCGTCGGCGCACTCGCCAACCTTCTCCATCGCGACCAGATGGCCGCAGTCAAGAACCACCTGTTTGGCTCGACCCATGGCAGCACCGCCGCTGCCGCCGGCTCCTGCTCCCGTTCGTGCCATCTTCGCCTGTCGCTCTGCCGGCGGTGACAGGTCTGATTTCTCCCCAAAGACGTACAGGACGCTGGGTCGCAGCTCCGGCAAGCGGCGGAAGACTTGAAGTGGCTCGGGCCGGTAGAATGGGTATCCGGGATACTCCTCGTCCGCAGCTGGATCCTTGTCAACGTACCCCTCCCCCGGCACATTCTTGTATGTAGGCCGGAGGAATGTGGACAGCTCTTGGTGTTTTGAGGTCGTGAGTGTGACACGCTCGTCCCTTTCCGCGTCCTTGGCTGGATAGAGCTCTGTCGGAGCTTGGCGTAGGCCGTGCTCTATCCAGCGATCGAGAACCCGAGGGTCCCAGGAGCCGAAAAACTTGCTGCCTTTGAATCTTGATGCGGCTGCATCCCTTGACGGCCAGATGTCTCGACGTGGAGTTGACGCCACCGCAGGCGGAATGCTGCCGTTCCGGACTTGTATAACGGGATCGAGAAGAACAAGGGATCTGAGTAAGCGAGGGTGGGCAAGGGACAAGAGCGCCCTGTTATTGCATCAGCAAGAGACTGGAGAGAAAGATCCAAAGTTTCCTACAATTGAGTACCACCCATGCTGTGGCCTATACCAACAATCGGATGAGGCATGTCATCTTGCTTTTGGTTGATGAGGTTCATAAGGTCTCGCGCATGGTCGGACCAACTTGCTACTACCGGTCAATGACTGAAGCAATACGGCATGGTGGCCACTCACGGTCATTTCCGAGGATCTTTTCGTTAAGGACACCCGAGTGACCTTGGTTCCAAATATCCGCTATGAAGATTGACCGGATGCGAATGCCGGCTCGAGACGCCCGTGCATATATCTCCTCCCACAGGGGCTCGTATAACTCCTATCAGACTGACTATCAGCATGCATCTGCAAGTAGTTTCTGTGCAAGACTGACCTTTGGGAAACCATTTGCATGAGCTCCAATGATTGTGACATCACCGGGCTTCGGTGAAGGATTGTCGAGTGGAATATACTGCTTCACAGACAACCTCGGGGTATCCTCGTCGCCATTCGCAGTCGCCGAGATATAGTCCCGGGTGTGGGAACCGTTGACGACGTGTTGGACCACGCGGAAAGACGACGCCATTCTGATGGCTGTTTTTCGTTGTCCAATTTGAAGAACGGCACTTGACCTGCTACTTTTTCGGGTATGTAAGACTGCGCGAATGGTTCGTAGCATTATTGGCGACGTCCAGTGCCGTCTAGTTGCGAGGTTCCAGGGTTGGCGGGTATGCTGTTGATTTATACTGGATCAAGGCCGCTGCCCGATGTCGGGGAGGCCGCTTTACCACGGGCCGAGGCCTGCATTGCAGGCCTCGGACGTAGATTTCCACATCCATTCTCCACTTAGGAATGTACTGTGCCTCACTCGCGTAGTTAGAACATTTTATTTGTCTCTATTTTGTTAATACACTCTGTTACATACACAAGGCGACAATGGCTATTCGTCTGCCCTTGTAACCTTTCTAATTATTCCCTTTCTTTTACTAGGCGCCACCTTGCCTCTCAAGAACCTTCCGCACGAGACTATCATTGAGGGGTGTCGGAACCCCAACCTCTCTTCCCCTCCGACACCAATATCCATTGATAAACTCTATCTCCGTCTTCTGTCCCCGTCGCAAATCCACCACCATCGAACAGGTTGTCTCCGCCGTTTTCTGGAGGATGCCATTCACCGTCCCCTCGAGCCTGTCCATCGAGAAGCGCTCTCGGATGCTAGGCACCTCCCGTAGCTCTGGGAGTGCGTGTATAACTCGGGAAATCTCGGTAAGCAGGGCCCGGCGAGTTTCCGGGATGGTGAACAGGTACTTGTTTTGCGCGTCTTTGAGAGCGCAGAGCGGATTGCAGAAGGCATTGACTGTGAGCTTTTCCAACTGGATCTGGAGGACGTCCAAGAATGAGTACGCGGTAGCGTTGAAGATCGGGACCAGAGGAAGAGCTTCTAGAAGGTACGACGACGGAGCAGCTCCCTCTGTGCATGGTTTCGTTCGAGGAACCGGACCTAACGATGTAGCGGCAAATCCGGTATGGGTAATGTCGAAGGGAGCATTGAGAGTGACGCCGTGCGAGATGACGCCGGTGATGTAATTTGGTCGCGTCGCTTCATCGGTAAAGACCTCTTCGTTGGCTGCTTCGATCATGCCGGATCCGTTCTGCAAAAATAGTATGTGCGACGATGCGTTGAGCCGGTGCTTTAGCGGCTTGAGCGCCGCTGCTGTCTGAGGGCCCTTGACCGAAACAATAAGATGGTCGATGGTGTCGTGCTGCGGAGCTGCGCTTAATCCTCGTCCGTCTAGCGCCCCTGTCTGGACGGAATACCATTCGCCTTTATCAAGGACTTCAAGGAGGTAGCCATCGTGGTCCACCATTTCTCCTCCTCTCGTCTCCAGTCGTATGCTGCTATGCCTCTTGATGAATTCATCGACAAGAGATGCCCGGTGCAGCAACAAGGTAACGGACGGCGTCAAAGGAGCTGGAACTCCTGCAAGGCAATGGGCGGCAAAGGTACCAATGCCACCAAGACCTAGGACATGCACACGGGGTCGGCTTGTGACTATAGTCATTGTTCTCACGGACGGCGAATTCAACGTGGGAATGTTCCGTTGGATGCTAGACACCAGGGGTATGCGCGCGCGCCATGAGAACCTCATCTCTCTGAGCAGAGACGCAGCGATGTTGCTTCCGATTCATGATCTTTTGCGCCCTTTATAATTGAGCTTGAAGCAAATTTTATCTCGCCGCGCCCTTCAGTTTGCGAAGGTCGCGCATAGTCTGGAGACCGATATTAGATAAGGCGCGGGCGTAGGGCGTAGGGCGCAGCGCGGCCTTTTTTCGGACCTAGACCGGAGTGGGGCTTCCAGGCGTAGCACCTTTGCGGGGCTTGTTGGAGAGGAGAACCCAACAATGGCTTTGGACGTCTCGTGCTCCGCTTCGAACATTCCCAGACCTACATCAATCTATCTGGCTTACAATCACGATGGGTGCAACACTAGCGGGTAACCTTGGGCTCGATAGTTCGCTCGAACTCCCGGATGAGAAGAACCCTGTTAAGTTCAGTCGTGTAAGTGATTCCTTAATGCCCCTCAATTCCGCCTATAGTACGGCAATCTCTCTGACTCGCATCTAGGGGAAACAAGCACGGATATTAGCCACAGGTGTCGCAATCATCGCAAATAGCGCCCTGGGCTCTTCATTACCGTCCGGAGCAACAAGAGACATTGCCGAAGCTTTTTCGGTAACAAGTCGTCTGCAGCCCGTCTTGATTAACTCGCTTTTTATGCTTGGATTTGCACTTGGGCCGCTGGTATTTGGTCCTCTGAGCGAACATATTGGGCGTCGTCTTGTACTTATCGGCACCTACCTTGGCTACATGGTATTCACGTTATGTTGTGCAGTGAGCCCGAACTTCACGGCCTTGTTGATATTCCGCTTGCTATGCGGGGTTGCTGCATCTGCCCCTAACGCTGTCGTTGGTCCCCTGTTCGCCGACGTTTTGGATAAGCCGGGACCCAGGGGCAGGGCAACGGCGTATTACATGTGCGCAACCTCCATGGTACCCCCCTTCGGACCCATCATCTCCGGGTACGCCACCCAACATTCGTGGCGGTTGGCGTTCTGGATTGGGTTGGCTATTTCGGGCGTGTTTCTACCCCTTGTCCTCAGTCTCCCGGAGACCTATGCGCCTATCATAAGGAGAAAGTGCGGCGTTGATCTGGAGATTGGGGAGACGCAGCGGCCGAGCCTAAGGCAAGAGCTCGTAGTCGTTTTCTCAAGGCCATTCGTCATGATCGGCCGTGAGCCGGTCGTCCTGTTCACTTCCCTATATCTAGCGCTTGTGTACGCGATCCTGTACCTGTTCTTCCAAGCATATCCGATTATATTTCAAGGTTCGTGGAGAATCCCCCCGGCCGTGCTTCTGCTTACATGTCCGCAGGGGTTTATGGGCTGTCGTCCGGTGAGGTCGGCTTGACGTATTTGCCAAGTAAGTTCAGTTACCCATCATGTTTTATCTCTACGCCGTTATCTGACAACATTTAGTCACTGGCGGCTCGATCGTCGCACTAGGCATCTTCCTCGGCTACAGCTCGTATCACTCCGCAGCCATGAAAACAGGTGTGCCTTGGGCGAACAAGATCGAGTACCGCCGTCTCCCCCCTGCGTGTGTCGGCGGCCCGCTGTGAGTTGTATTGATCCATCGCACGTGTGAAGTTCCGGAGGCTCACACCATGCCAGCATCGTATTGTCACTGTTCTGGCTGGGATGGACGTCATACCCGGGGATCCATCCGGCAGTACCGGCACTCTCGGGGCTTCCGTTCGCGGCCGGCTACCTGCTGGGGTTTATGGCGTTGCTCAACTACGTCACCGACGCGTATAGGCAGTTTTCCGCGTCTGCTCAGGCTGCTGCGAGCACGGCTCGGTCAATAACTGCGTTCGGCCTCCCACTTGCTGCGCCCCGGATGTATGAGGACCTGGGGATCCAGTGGGCGTGCTCGCTGCTCGCATTTCTTACTCTGGTTTTGGCTTGCGTACCGTTCTTCTTTATTAAATACGGAGACGTGCTGAGAAAGCGGAGTCCGTTTTGCCAGACGTTGTCGGAGGAAGACGGGCGCAACGGCGAGAGCGAAGCCTTTAAGGCAAATGTTAGATGCCATGGGCGGCCAGCTTCTACCATTGTGAAAAGCGCCTACCCAACGGACACATCTCGACCATGCGCCGATCATTGTCACGAGGATATCCCCAGTACTCGGGATTCTCAGGGTCAGTGCCCGCCTTGAGCCCCTCGCCCCACCATTCCGTACCGCGGTGGTCTCCACAACCAGCAAGGAGGCAAGCCAGTCCCCAGCGCGGCCCAGCAATGCCTTCGATGTCGGCCGCCGTCTTGCCGAATGGGACGGGGGTGCCACCGCGGCATCTAACGCGCGTTTTGTTGGGGGAGTATGAGGACTCCAAGGGTTCCAGGAGGGTGGGGAGGAACTCCTGAACGGATGCTCTGTCGGAAATGTTGACCTGGGAGAGCGGGTGGGCGGCGTTGAAGCCAAGAACTAGCCCGGTTTGGTACCCATGGTGACGGTCAAAGTGCACGGAGCAACGATTGCATAGGTCAGAGCTCAATTCAAGGGTCACTTTCGGGATCACCTTTCTTTATTCTCCGCAGGACGAACGACAGGCTGCAGATAGCGACGCCGGCTGAGTGAGAGCTTAAGCTGGAGTTATGGCAGGGCGCGAAGGAAATGGACTGAAGCGCCGGCTGGATTGTAAGCGACAGCAAGAACATTGGGACTTGCAAGCCGGTGGCATCGCCGTCGCCAGTTCAACGACTTGTCCTAAAACATTCATGGGCCCGCCCCCATTTCACCGCGGCAGTCGCTCAGCATGAAAGGAACCTGCGTGCGCCACATTTATAGTTCTAGCATGAAGAAACATCGCAGATATAGGTCGACATTATTTTTTTCGTGGTTGAACTTTTTAACAGCTCTCGTCAATGACTTCGTTCCTCAAGGCTCTTCTAGGGAGACCGCAAGCGGTCCGCGTCTCCTGTGAACTTTCGCATGCTCCATGAGATCATAAGCTTGCGCATCCGCACAAGATACTGGTTTCAATTTCCACTACTATGTGGAAAGAGGATATTTATGCTATCCGTCGATCATTCTCATTGCTGTCTGGCGGCGTTCATTCAGTCTTCCATGAGGCTAACCTCTACCTCTACGCCTTTATCATCATGGAAGATACGGTAGCCCAAACGTTATTTCCGCCAGCGCCAAGATCACCAGCGCGAACCGTGGCGTAGCTCGCGTCCCGGACCTCGACGGAGGGCATCTCGATCGGAAGTCGTTGGGCCGAGGCTCTCACCAAGCGCACTCAATATGGTCAGCTTGCCTTCACGTTCAATTTCACGTCGAAGAGACTACGGCGGCGAAGTTCATGATGAGGATTTAATAACATCTACTGTTGTTTTTACCCCTACATGTACACGCACATCTACGCCCCTCGTACCCAGCTGTGTCTCACCCCTCTCGTCGGACTACCCAAAGTGATGGTGTTCCTACGCAACAACCGCTGGCCCGGGGATCTGGTAGTTGCTCAGGTCGCCGGTCCAGATGTCGATCTGGATCCCGGGGTCGGTCGCCGAGTAAGCGCCGGGGAAGTCGACGCCCTCGGGCACCGAGCCGCTGCCGCCGGTGATGTGAAGTTGCTACGCCCGTTAGCCACTATTCATCTTACACATAGCACTCCCCCCACCGTGACCGGACACAAGGAAGGAGACTCACATAGCAGGACATGTAGAACTGCGCGCCACCAGGCTGGCTAGCCGTATGCAGCGCAATGGCCTCCGCCCTGAGCAGGTAATCCCCCTCGGGCAGATCCGCCGGGATCGTCGCCTCGAACTGCCCGCAGTTCTCATTCAGGACATCAGTCCCCCACGTCTCCGTCGCCACGTCGTACCCGAACTCGGCAATCTTGAAGAACGGGTCCGAGCCGTCAGCCGCCTCGGCGTCCGCGACCGAGGAGAGGTAGACCATCACGGGGCCGAAGTGGTTCCCGCCGATGGCTGGGTTGTCGCAGTTCCTGTCGCCGGGCTGCTCGTGCATCTCGACGGCGATGGTGTCGCCGGCTGATACGTCGCAAATGCCTGAGGCGGCTGCGGAGCCGGCGTTGCAGCGGAGGTCGTTGGAGGCTACGTCTGTGACGGGGCTGTTGCTAGACTGGGCTGTGTTAGTGAGGGACGCGGTGTGGGGCGGGTGGGTAAGGGAGGGGACGTACGGGGGCGCGGACACAGGTGTCGGCTACGTCCTCGCCGTTGACCCAGAGCTGCTGGAAGGTGGCGTGGGCGGCCGCTGTCGAGGCGGACGCGAGGGCGAGGATGGCGGTCTTCATGGTGGGTGGTAGTCGGAGCTGGTGCTGTTTGAGGATGCAAAGGTAAGGCCTGCTAAGGTGTCGTGGCGGGAATCAAGGTTGAGCGGCCCCGTGGCCCTCTTATACCTCACCCCGACCTCCCGCCGGAAAGACGAGCCTGCTTTCCTGGGGTGCAGGCATCAACCTGGGTATCTCGGCCCCGCCAAGAAGCTCCGTGCTTACCGGGCCCAATCTACCGAATGGCATCCTATCTACTTACTACAACCTTGAGAAGGGCCCCAAAGGGGAAGTGCTCGGCGCATCACAGCCCTCGATTACATCCCCCGTCCCGGATATCCCGCCGCCCGCAGGACTCCCGCAATTGCAAAGCCAGCCAAGGATCCTGCACGCATGAACACCAGCGAAATGTCCTTATCACGCGTGAGGTGGTCTGGGCAAGGAGGAAGGGTGGGCAGCTACTACTGGACGCCAAGTGACGGGACTCAGGTCAAGGACCGCCGCCTTGGCCTTGTATATTGCCGCCGCCCTCCCGTTCGCGGAAGAACAGCTGTGGGGGCGACCATTTCTCCACGCTAAATTGTCCCGCTGTGTCGGATTAATGAAACGGCTAGCCGTTGTGGGGGGTGTCGTTCCTTCGGGACTGGGGTTCCGGTATTGCGCCGAGCGGCGGGCGCCGAGATGAAGGGGTATGCGGCATATTGCCCCGTACGTTTTCGCTCTTCTCACCTTTGATTTCCTGGAATGATTGGCTTTCGTTCGAAGGTGTCGTGGGTGTCTGGGTTTGTGGTTCGTGGATCGGCGGTGCAGCGTTGCATTGATGGCCCGATGGGGGAATTCATGCCGGGATTAGTAACGTGCCGCGGGAGGCGGGCCGGTAGAGAAGGAGAGGGTCCGGATGAATTCTGATGTTACTACGCGGAATTCGTTTTTGTTCTCGAGCTCTAGGCATGGAGGGAGGGCCTTGGCGTGGAGAGCAGTCGCCTGTGACGAGATCAGTTGCGACTCGGGCTTCTTGCCTCCTATCCCAAAGCCGACTGGGGACTGTGTGAAGCGAGACCGGAAGGAACCTGTTAACATGCACAGGGGAAGGAAGGTGGAACGGGAACGGGGGAACAAATGGGTCGAGGTCGCATGGACGAGACACGATGGGCGCACATGACGATGTTAAGCACTTCCGTTCCTCGATCACATTCAAGTTAACAGTATCACCCATGCTAATACCTGCCGGAACAAGCTCCAAGCGCCACGCACGTTCCCCAATGCCTTACGGACAAACTTAACACACTTACGACTGCCCAACCCAGACCATCTCCGGTCCCGCAACCGCAACGCCCTCCAACTCGCCCCTCTCCACGCCGTTCTTCTTCGTGACGACAGCCCACACATGCCCGTATAGCCCAGCCGGAACCTCGGCGACCTCCCCCTCCACTTCCACGAACGTCACGTCCCCAAAACTCCCGATCCACGCCACGTACTTACCCTCCCCCTCGATCCCCAACGCCACCTTTATCACGCGCGCCCCGTTCGGGGTTGTTTCTCTTCCCGAGACTCGCAGTCTGGGGCGCATCTTGAACTTTTTCTCGAGCGCTGTGGATGCCTTGTCCTCCTCGGGGCAGAATGCCACGTACCGGGATAGGTATGAATACGCGAGTTCCGGCGGAAGCGCCACCTCGCCAGAGGCAGCGGCGACGGTGTGGTTCTGCATCATGCTCAGTAGCCCCGCGGTCCGAGCCTTGACTCCCAGCGCGCCCGCCAGCACGGGGGCCACCCATTTCTCCTCCGTATTCTCAAGAGCATCCCCGTACAGCCCGACCTCGAGGAGCAGGAGGGCCAGTGTTGTCTCGACGAAGTCATCCACCGTTGCCGGCCGCAAACCATACGCGCACGGAAGCGGAACCCCCCTCCCAAAATGTCGCAGCACATCCGCGGTGCCCGAGCGGTGGACGTAGCTCTGCGCGGCTGCAGTCCGTAACATACCCGTCACGGTATCCGGAAAGACGCCGCGCCACTGACCCTCCGTCAGGCGCTCCAGCCCGTCAGCAAGTGTGTCGAGGAGGACGTTATCTGCCGCCTGAAGAAGCTGGAGGTTCACCTCCGTGGCGGAAGAAAGCGTCTTGCCGTAGGAGGGGGAAGGAGGGCCGCCGCCTGCTTGGTGGAGGATGGAGAGGGGGACGGTGCCGTTTTCGGAGGTGGCGAGAAGGGTCGAGTTTAGGGGAGCGAGATGGAGGGTTGGACCGTGGAGAGAGGGGATGATGGTTGAGTTTACGGTTAGGATCCCGCCTTGGGGTGCGTACGCGGGGTGTGTGCTCGTCGAGGCTCCTCTCGCCTTCTTTACAAATGAGTCGTACGTTTCGCCTTTTGCAGGCCTGGGAGTCGTCAGAGCCCTTCAGGCCTCATGGGGCGCAAGGGCGGGGGTGGAAGGGTGAACCTACGCGTTTATGCTCCCCACCATGCCATCCTGGCAAGATCCGCTCTGCGCGTCGTAAAAGTACACTGGCGCCGTGTCGTTTAGCGAGATCGAGAAGTCGACGCCCGCGGAGGACGAGTCGATGGATATAAAGCCGCTTGCGAAGCCGTCCTTGAGGGTGTGGCAGGGGTTGTCGTATGAGGCTTGGACTACGGAGTTGTTCTGCGGTTTTCAGTCATCGGTCCTTTATCTCCCCCCTCCAGACACGTAGCGAGGAGGTGTATGCGGGTGTGGTTGGCGGTGCTCACTGTTCGGTGGAAGTGGAACTGGACTGTCGTCCCTGCTGGCTGATCTCGCACGTCGCTCGGCGAGAAGGTGCGCTCGTCGTCTTTCCCAACGTCGATCTTTAGCACCCTCTGCCCGCCTACCGGCTCGTTCCCCGGCACCCTCGTCGTCGTGTTCCCCGCCACCTTTTTGAACTCTTCGAGCCCATCCTCGGACGACCTACCACCCTCAGTCAAAGAACCCATGCAAGCTGTCCACAAGAAACGAGAATCAGACTTACGGGTTTATAACCTGAATCATCCCCTTTCGACAACTATTTCTTTCCCCGCTGTAAACATACACCGGCGCTGTCCCGTTGAAAATAACCCTCCATACAATGGGCGCGGTTCCTTCCGTGGGCACAAAGCCGGAGGAGAAGCCACCTTCTAGAGGCCGGCAGGGACTTTCCAGCGAGGTCTGGATTACCGAGTGATTCTGGGGGCGTCAGTCAAAAGGGAGGAAGGGAGGGAGCGGGACTTACTCCTGAGTGGAAGGAGTAGGATATCACGTCGCCGTCTTCCGCCATGAGTGTCTCCGGGGAGAACGTGAGGCCGCCCTCGCCGACTTTGACGGAGTGGGTCGCTGCGTGGACCTCAGATAGGGAGGCTAGCAGCCAGGCGGCCGCTCGTATTCTCCTCTGCCTCATGGTGGTTGATTTTTCTTTGTCGTCCACCTTGTTAGCCACCTTGCTGTCCACCTGCGATATTCAATTTTGAAAAGAGACGGTTCTTGCGCTAAGGACAGGGCAAGAGTAAATACGGTGACTAGGATGGGATCGAATGCATGAGCTAGCGACGAGGGGCAAAGGACCAAGGGCATGGGAGCGGAGCCGGGAGCCGTGGGATGCGGTGTAATGGCGTGGCTTCCTGTGATATTGGAGACCCGAAATCCGTCCAAGGATACCCCGTTTCCTCACACCCGATATATGGGAACGCCCGCCACTGTGCCTTCTTACTCCGCCGGACCCGAACAATAACAAGCCTTTGTCCACCCTACTAATACGGGCCCCGGACGTACGTGCCACGCGGTACGCCCCGCACACTGGGTCCGGCGACACAGCGGCTATCGTACCCGTGTCCCCTCGTGCCCATGATACTAGCCCAGTTTCCCTCCGCTGCCTTCACAGCTGTGTGGCACCAGTTTGAGAGGTGAAGTCGCGGTCTTGGAGACTCGCCGTTCCGACGCACGACTGTTAGAGCATCGGTACAGAATGCTCCGAGGAGTGTGATTTCTGCCCCCAGCTTTCCGTCACTGCTGCCAGATGGAAATCCAGCGGCGGACTTGTCTTCTCGCCACCCATCTTTATCCATGGTCGATACGCAAAATGCTCGCCATCCTGCGCCACACGGATCCCTCTTTCTTGTGCCACCCATTCCCATTACCACCAGCTGATTCCCGAAACCCATCCATCACTGGGTCTTCTCTTTTATTCTAGAGTACGCTCATTCCATCATATTCCGTGCTATTTTTGGTGGCGTAGGTGCAGGACCGTGCCCGGTCACACAAAGTACATGGGGGAGCACAGGGTGTAAGTCGGCTGAGGGCGCTCCCGGGCACCGACATGGGGAAACCCGGATCCACTCACATTCTCCAAGAAAAACAACAGAAAATTCCTTCCGGATATCCGCCCGCGGGGTGGGCTGGAAGGTGTGTAACCCGGTGGATGCGCCGTGCGGGTTAGGTCTCGGGTGGGAACTGGTTAGGGGGCGGAAAGGACTATTAATATTGACGCGCCTTTCGAGGGTGACTCTGACGGGACTCGGGTGTTGTTGGCTTGAGAGTGTGACGTGCGGGTTTTGAGCTGCGGTGTTTCCCGAGGCCGGGCTAACCCACGCGATGAAAGCTGAAGAAACCCCGTCTCATCCCGAGTCTGGACCGTTGCCCTGCCCATCCCATCTCTAGGGCCATCGCTCACCACAATCTCTATTACTACGGCCGTGATGTACATGAACGGCCTCACAGCACTGGCCGGAAAACAACTCGCCACTCCTACCCCGAAGCCGGCCGTGATGTCCACGGGAACCCTCACAAGAAACGTCTGAATCCAGCATCGACGCTCCTCTAGCGCAGAACAAGATGGCCTTAAAGACGATCCCGCGGTTCTTCAAACTCGTGCCCTTCGCCCTCTCGCTTATTGCTGCCGTCCTAATTATACTCGTCTTGGTAGCTGGCTCTTCCCCGGCTGCCCTCCCAAACCTCTACCTCCTCAAGGCAAGACTCTACTCCTCCCCAACAAGCCACACTCCCTCCCGGCTCCTTCTAACAAACGGACAGGTCGACACATCGGCCCTAAGAGTCCCTGCAAAACTCTCAGGCTCGCAATACCTAGTCGACCTCTCGGCCCTAACAACAACAGACCTCACGGGGCCGTCGCAGACTCCCTCGACCCTCGGCATCGCACCCCTCTACCGCGTCTACGTCTTCACCTGCTGCTCCCCCACGACCTGCACGGCCCCGCTCGTCGGGCCCTCCTTTGATCCGGCGCATAACCTCCGTCTTGAAGCCACGTCTCTCGGGTCACCCGCGGAGTCTCTCGAGGATGTTTTGCGTTTATACAGGGTGACCTCCCCGCTGCTGGGCGTCATGCTCATCCTTGCCTTTGTCTTTGTTCTCGGGGCGCCGAGCGTCGCGTTGCTAGGGAGAAAGTTTCGCAGCGCTGGGTGGGTGGCGCTCGTGGTGCACTGCCTCGCGACAGTGTGTCTTCTCGTCGCATGCGTCGTCGGGCATATCGGCATGGTGCGCCTACGAGACGGGATGGACGCCGATCTAGGCTCCGTTGGCGTTAGGGCGTATAGCGGCGGGCTGCTCTATCCCGCCTGGGCTGCCCTGCCGCCGTGTCTCCTGAACGCAGTCTTGGCTTTCGCTTCCATCGGAAGAAGCCGCGGCGCGGAAGAGCGGGAAAAGGAACAGCAGCGAGCATCAGAAGAACAGGAAGCCCCAGCCGAGACCGACACCTCGACCAGGACAGAGCAGGCCCCGCCGCCGCAGATCCGAGAGACGTGGCCGCCGGTAGATACGGGTGTCCGGCGCGTTAGGATCAGGAATACCCTCCACGAGGACCTTAGCGAGGGGTGGCTGCGGGAGAGTGTTCTAGGGAGCATGGATAAGCATAAGAATAGGAGGTACACGGGCGACGGGACTGGGGTCGGGGGTGGTGGCGCGCAGGCGTTTTATGCGGTCCACCGGAAGCCTGTTCGTATGCCCGATTATGAGAACTAGCATGGCTGTTTCTAGCGGTGTTGGTGGGAAACAAGGGGGGTTGGGGTTGGAGCTCAGGGGCACTACGCTTCCGACTGACTTAAGCAACCAATATTTGGTTTTCCGAGATAACGAATGGCATATACCTGCATCTACGTACCCATAAGGTTGGTCGGCCCTCGGTAATTACACCCGGAGACATCGAGTTTCTGTATCAACGCGCCATCAAGTGGCGGCTAGGACGCTCCACGGCCAGGGTCCTCGGGTAAGGGGGCGTCCGTGGTATCGAGTGCACTGCATAACGATTGCAAGCAGTGGGGTAACTAGATGTGCATGTGTATGCCACTGCAGTGAAGAGCCGGTCGTGGGCGTAGCGACCAAGACTAACTGCGGCCGCGGGGAGTCCCAAGGATGATAGCTGGAGCTGGTCAACACCTCTATAGCAACCTCCCGGTAGCAATTCACACGGCAAGGGCATGTTCCCAGATTCTCACCCCGTAACCAGTAGTCACTTTGGCGTGAGAGCTGCCGAGACCACGGCAGAGGAAGGTGGCGTGGCCCACGGGGCGCTGTGGAGGGTCATGGGACCTATCTCAGGGACCGTCATCATGAGGCTTTTTACTTTCGTCTTTTACATGTGCAGGACGGACGCGGAGGAAGCCGGAGGCGTGCAGTAATGGTCCTGAGGAGGGGTAATGGGCAATACTGAGGCGGCGCGGAATGCCAATGTAAGGGGTGGAGGAATGGGGCGTGGGCTCCTAGGCCTGTGGAACGCGCGCGCTATATACACGGATGGTAGCTATATGAAACACGAACCATGATACCCCACGACATCCACACCGTCTCCCTTCGATCAGGCCGGGATAGCCCGATCCTGGTTGGTATCAGAGCTTCTGGTCTGTAGTGGTACGCGCAGCATCGCCATGCTCCCAGTTCGCCAGGCTCACTCCACCTCAGCCCAAAGCGCCTCCAGCTCC
Organism: Scopulariopsis brevicaulis; assembly: GCA_017657125.1. Classification (NCBI taxonomy): domain Eukaryota; kingdom Fungi; phylum Ascomycota; class Sordariomycetes; order Microascales; family Microascaceae; genus Scopulariopsis; species Scopulariopsis brevicaulis. The sequence continues at coordinate 27,292 of JAGFNX010000266.1, forward strand.
CCCAACTTCCCCCTCATCTCCTCCACATCACCCCCCTCCACCGTACCTCCCTCCAAATCCTCCCTCACTTTCACCATCTTCCGCCACACCGCCTCCCGATGCCTCATAATAGCCCCAAAGTCCCCCATCGCCCCCCTCAGATCCCCCGCCCTGCTCGCCTGCCCCCAAAACCCCCTCACCCTAGCGCTATAAAAGTCGCACCTTCTTTCCCCCGGCACCCTCGCCTCCCGGTACGTCATGAAGACCGCCAGCGGACTCTGCAGCACCACGTCGCGCGCGCAGTCCTCGCACGCCGAGAAGGCGCCGTTGCCCGTCCACCTGTGCGGGGCGTCGGAGGGGACGGAGCGCGGGCAGGGGGGCGAGGTGGAGAGGTAGGAGGCGGTGGAGAGGAAGATCTCCGCCTCGCCCTTTTCGGCGGCCTCGGAGATCTTCTTAATGTACTGCTCCACGCGCGGGTTCGCGGCGTTGAGGGCGCAGATTATGGGGGATTGGAGGGGGGCGGTGGAGAGGTGGAGATGGGGGTCGAGGACGCGGATGGGAGCTACGAGGGTTGCGGCGCAGGGGGCGCAGATGGCGAAGTTTGGGGTCGAGGGGAGGGTGTAGTAGGGGGTCTGGGGGTGGATGCCCTCCGCGTCGCAGGGCGGGTGGTTGAGGACTGCCTCCACGGCGCGGAGGAACAGCTTCGGCTCGCGGAACTCCGTCATCAGGCCAAAATTGACCGCCAACGCGGGGTACGTCCCGAACCCGCACGCGACGGGGGCCCCCTCCTTCGGCCTCGCGTCCTCGAACAGCGTCTCGTACTGCGTGCCCCCCGCCGCGTCTAGAAAACACTGTTCGCACACCGCAAGCCCCGCCGCGCGGGGATCCCTGAGCCTGAACCACCTCCTCGACCCAGGACTCACACCCGCGGGGCCAGCGCAGGACGCGACTCTCGCCCGCCGGCGCAGCGCGGAGAGGAACTCGCCGTAGTCGCCCGCCTCGGCCGCCATGCGCCGCGCGAACGCGCTCCCGACGTCGCAGAGCGCCATTTGCGTCGGGGGCTGGCGGACGGTCTCCTCGGGGACCTCGGAGGCGAAGACGGAGGCGGAGAGGAAGTCGAGGTGGCAGGCGTGGCAGGCGTCCATGCCCCCTCGTAGGCGATGCCATTCTAAGCCCTCCTCCGGCGCGACAGGGCGGGAGAGACGGCAGTCGCTGACATCTACCCTCGTCTTCGCATGCGCCTCCAGCTCAGCTGCCGCGGCGGCCGGCGAGGAGGCGCGCGAGACGAGGGCCCTCGCGCGCGGGGTGTTGTACGCGCAGAAGCGCTCCGGCCCCGCGAGGGACTCGACGACGGGGTAGAAGCTTGGCGAGAGGCCCGACGGGAGGATGCTCGTCTCGTAGCAGTTTGAGCAGGCGCGGAAGGCGGGGGTCGAGCGCAGGGCGTACCAGGTCGTGGGGTAGGAGACGGGGTACGGGATCGGGTCGCGTGAGGGGCAGTGAAGGAGGGGCGTCGACTCGAAGGTGGGGGAGGGGGGCATGGCGGCGGGGAGAGTGGAGAAGCCGGGGTTGAGGCTGCGGTGGGAGGCGGGATCTGGGGCGGTTCGGTGGCTGAGGGGAGCGTTGGTCGTGTTGCGGGAGAAGTGTGAGTATCGCCATCGGATGTTGAGTTCTTTGCTGGGGAATATCTGCTGTGGCACCCTCGCAGCCCTACACCCGACGCAGGGGGCTGCCCAACGGGGGGCCCTGCAGAGGGTTACAGCGCGTCCGCACCCATCCGCTGCGCTGTTGATTGGGCCGTGAGCGGCCGCCTTAGGGGGCGACCCTGGCGCGGATCCGGGGTTTTCGGGGTATGCATCTACGAGATGCAACCGCCTATCGGGAGGCCCCGCCTCCGCCAGCCCACCAAAAGGAGCGCTTCCCCGTCGGCGACACGCCCAGTTACCAAAAAAAACCCTCCACCTGCGGGACGCCTAGGTTAGCCGCGACAACGACCGTTCGCGGAAAACAACCGGGACACAAGAGACGGTGAATATCCAATCTTCGGCCGTGTACCCAGACCTGCGGAGGCACCACGTCACAAATGCCCGTTCTATGGCGTGCGCGTCCCGGCGTTCCTTACTAGGACCATATATGTCTTCCAGTCCCGCCCCTTTACCTATACGAGCATGGCCAAACCTATGCCATCCGTGCTTTCCCGTGTCCCATTGGCAATGGCCTAGTCCCACGCCAATAGTCTCCGCCGCCTCGGCCATTCTGCACATTCTGCGATGGCCTTGACGCCCGACTTGTCCTCAAAACTAGAATATTACACGCCCTCGCGAAAAGTCGGTTGCTGAGCGGCCCATCCGAGCGAACACCACCATCGCGAGAAACGGGCCATACGCCCGCGCATCCCACCCCGCCAGCCCCCTGTACCTCACGGAGCCGCCCCAATGATCCCAAGAGGCCACTCCAGCAGCCTCCGCGCCGGCATCCCCACCAACGGCCACAGCCACCCCTGAGCTGGGCTAGGAGGAGCGGGAGGTCTCGAGGCGGCAGTGGGCGTGCCTCTTCTCGAAACAGCCGGGGGCTCGGTCTACGCAAAGTAAAGTCAGCTGGTCTGCGCACCGCAGCGCGTTCGCATCCACACTTGCCTGGCCCACGCGCGCCTGTGCGTCGGTGCCCCGGCGTCCATGGCTCGTCCAGGCTGTGTACTGGGGTCACTCGCCATTGGTGGTCTCCCGAGTGCACGGGAACGTCGCCGGGTGTGGAGTTCGCAGCCCCGGCACAAATCCACTGGTTGGCAACTCGGCCCATGAGTAGGCAAAGGCAAGCCAGCCGACGGGGCGTAGGCTCCGTCACGAACTCCCTAGCACAGCCCCCCGTGCTTACCCCAAGAGCCGACAAACACCCCTGGCCGGGCGCGACTGCCAGCCTGTCCGCGGAGAAGTCGTAATCGACACCGGCCTTGCTGGACAGCCGGGCTGAAATGGGGAAGAAGGAGGAATGCTCCGCCGGGTGCCCCACTAAATAAGCTCGAACTAGACTCGGAGGCGGCGCCATGATAGGCCGGCCCCGCGGAATACTAGTGTCGTCTTTTATGCAACTCGTTCCGAGAGCTCGTGAGGAGCTCGCCGCACGGGCTCTTGCGGCAACCAACCTCCTGGATTAGAGCCATCGAAAAGCTGTCACATGGGATATGGTGCCCTGAGCGGAGGGGATTAGTTCACGGAGTACATGTATACCATAAGAAAGAGGATAAAAAATATAGGTATCGATACGTCGTTGGAAGGGACACAGATCCGGCGCCGGTTTCAATAGAAGCCCGCGAACTATATACCAAGGAAACCCGCACGTACACCCTTCCGAGACAACCTCCCTATATCCACCGCCGCCACACACCGATCTCATCAAATGACCCCTAAATCCCCCAGCAGCGCCCCCAGAGCAACCAGACAAAGGCCGACGTCCTTCCCGACATCCCTCCCCTCCCTGACCCTCATCCCCACCCCGACCCCCTGCATAAACACGCACACCGCCGCCGCAACAGCCCTCGTCCTAGGAAAAAGCAGGAGTGTACCCAGCAGGGCGTCAACGTACGGGATAACCCGCGTCGACGCGTTGTCGGGAGCGCGGTCGAGCTGGTAGGCGTAGAAGGAGGGGGTGTAGCGGCCGTGGGTGAGGCGGCTGAAGGCGCCGAGGTAGGTTGTTAGGACCGCGCCGCAGAGGGCGAGTTGGCCGAGCATCATGCGCGGGTTGCCGTTTCCCCACCTCTTTTCGTTTCTGTTGTAGAGGGTTCGTCTTGGAGAATGTGGTCGCGTGGTTGGGGGTGGTGAATGGGGAGAGGCTTTGAGATTTCGAGGCTGAGAGAAGGAGAGGGCGAAGGATTCGTGCTGACGTGCAGGAGGGCGCCTCTTGTTCCCGAAGGGGACGATTACACGGATCTCCACCAGTAACCCAAACAGGAAACAGACGCCCTGTAAGCTCTATAGAATTTGCGAGTGCATCTTGTCTTGAATACGTCTCTTCCCCCCGGAGCTGGTCTCCGGGTACGATGCATACGGCAGCAGTCCTTCCGAACCGCCCATCTAGACAAGAAGTACCTAAACGACGTAGGCGCCTCGCTCCCCCCACACAGCGCCAGAATAAAAGCTACGAATGCGAGCCGCCACCGGACTACACAGTATGGTGCTAACACAGTCGCGTTTCCCGTAGTCTTCTAGAAGGGAGCGCATCTAAGGTCCGGACTACTACAGGGAATCCCGCACGCGACCGCGAAACGCAGCTCGCATGCCGCCGTCTAACAGGGCTTCCGCTAGCCCGGAATCCCCGAAAGGCACAGTGCCGCGGGACGGAGCTCAGTGCGGGACAGGCACCACGGCCAACGCACCCTCCTCCACCCCAAACGTCTCGAGGAACGTCCGGTCCATCGCAATAAGCGGCAGCATCGACCGCATAATCAGCGCTAAAACCGTCAGCACCTTCACATAGAAGCCCGAGTCCGCCTAGAAACTCACCGTCGTACTCCATCCGGTACGAGACTGCCGGCTGCTCCTCCACCCCGACCAAAAGCGGCGCCTCCCCGCCGAGAGGCCTCACGCTCACCCTCACACCGCAGTTCCTCTCCGCCCCGAGCCACAGGATCCTCGCGTCGTCGGAACAATCGCCCCCTTCGCGCGCCTCGTCCGTTGCGGCGGCCGCGCGGGAGAACCACGCCCGAGACACGGCCAGGACCTGCTCCCAGACCACCAGGAGCGTCGGCAGCGCCGCAGGGCCCTCCGTCTCGATCAGTGCGCGGAACGTAAGCGACACGTCGCCGGCTCCCTCCTCTATCGTCACGTCCTTTGTCTGGACATCCTCTGCCGCGGGTTCCTCTTCGGGGGTGGCGGGCGTGGTATGTCGCGGCCGCGGACACCTTGACTCGCCGCCCCGCCTCGTGATGCTAAACCAAGTGTGCCACCACAGCGGGCTACCCTCCGGGCACAGAGGCTCTGGCGTGTGAGTCGGATACCGCTCCGACGCCGTCGTCTCGATGTACCGGCACGAAAGCGACGGCGCGGAAAGGCGGTCGTGGTCGTCGAAGCACTCGAGTATCAGGTCCGCGGACGGAGGCGAGAGGGCCTCGCGGAGGCGCCGGAGAAGAAGCGCGCTGACGGTGTCGTGAAAGCGCGCGCTCACCTCGAGGAGGGGGAGGAGGTGCGTCGTCGGGAGGGACTCGAGGATTATGGAGAGGATCTGGTGTCGTTAGGCGGGGGTTGTGGTGCGCGGGGTGGGTGGGTGCGGACCTCGTTGGGGAGGGCGGCGAAGGAGCTCTGCGGGGCGGCGTCCTTTGTTTTCGGCATTGTGGGGTCTGGTGCGGCATGCGTGGAGCGTCAGAACGTGGGCTGAATTGGGATACGCGACATGGAGATGTGTGGTGGGAATGTCGCGTCTTGGGTTCGCAGCTATGCGGAGATGACGTCGGATGGCGCGTGCGAAGACCGTAATGGCACTGTAATTCAGACCCCTGTAAGTCAGCGTCGCACATTCCTCGACGTATTGCAGGAAGGTGCTCCGTGCTCCGGGGACGTCGGAAGGTGCTCTTAGAGAGGTAATACGCACCATTTAACTGTACTCACCATTTATCTTTTTCCTCTCTATCTCCGCACTTTTTCACCGGGGGCATCCTCCATCCACGGTACTGTGCCGACTATCTCGCCGTCTTACGGCGCGGCACTACGTACTTGTACATGATGCTCGTGATCAGGGGCATCAAAGGGATCGGGCCCAAGAGTAGCGGCACACAAGCCTCAGAGCAGTTGTTAATTGAATAGCCTCTCCGGTTCCGATCCATCGAGGCGATCTATCGCCCCTCCACCGACCTGTCCTACGAATCACCAAACCCGGTCCGCCATTCAGAAGAACCCGCAATCTACCGAAACGAGTTTCATCCAGCCAACAAAAAGCGCCATCCCTCGGGTATCTCGCCAAGACCCGGGTATCACACTTCAAAAAGCAAGGCGGGGCATGACTCCCAGGTCAAAAGGCGCCCTCCCGCATCATGTCCGTTTCAGGTCCGGGTTGGGTCCCGCGGGCCGGGGTCAAAGCGGGCCGGGCGGACCAGGGCTTGGCTTCCGAGACCTGACGTCTGGTAGCACCGGGCCACGACGTTTGACGTGTGGAGTACGGAAGACGAGAGGTGCCTGCATGATAAAATCCCCGCGGGGGTGGTGTCATTGCCATTTCTGGCCTAGATTCGCGCCCGGGCCCTCCCGGGCTTGTGGTTCACCGAGGACGCTGTCTTGGCTATTGGGTGTGCGCTGCAACCCCCTGCATACAGCCCTCCACCTCGTCGGTGAGCTCGTCCCCCGTGCATAAGCAAGCCTCGTGCATAAGCAGGGGAGGCGATCCGGGAGCGGTGACACCCGGAACCCGCTGATGTCCACAGGGGGACCTGACTGCCTCTTAACGGCGTTCCTGGCTCGGATCCCGGCTGCGAAACCGCGGAGGCCGGTTTTGCGTCGCTGGGTCTGATCGCCGTGAAAGCCCGGGATTCCCAGGCACATTTTCTCCTTTTACTAGTTGTGATATGTCACTCGTGTGCGAGGATCCCCCACTCAACACGCACACACGTTACTTTGTCAGAGTTCTCTGGCATCTGTGCTTTTTTCGTGTAAGTCGCTTTTGCTTCTGCTTTATTCAACAGTTTCTTCCTCCGTCTCTACCCCTCCACTTTTATGCTTCTTCCCACCCTTTCCCTCCTCGACAGAGGGTTTTTAATTCTTCGATATCTTCTTGCTACTATTTCATTTTAATCTGTCCTTGATTCTTCCCTCGACAAGAGGCGCAGCTGCTGGAAGCGATTCTTGAAGACTCGCATCGGCTGGCCCCTTCGACGTCCACGCGCTTCCACACTCTCGATACTATCGTGCGCAGACGGTTGGAAACTACCCACCGGTCCCAAGGAGAGGAGGCGAGTTAGAAAGGAGACAAAGGAAGGAAGGGGAGAAAGAGAAGGAGAAGGAGAAAAGGGGAACCCGCGATGAACGTCGACCTAGAGTCCCTCCCCCGGCCCCCATCAGCCGCCTACCGCATCGCCTCGCTCCCGCCGCCGCCTGTTCCACCCAAGGACGAGGGGTACAGACCCAACACGGCGTCAACGAGGCCCAACACGGGGACTACGAGGCCCAATACGGAGACTACGAGGCCCAATACGGAGACTACGAGGCCCAATACGGAGACTACGAGGCCCAATACGGAGACTGCGAGGCGCTTCTCGCGCTCGACAGCGGCGTCGCGGAAGACGATAAAGTATGCGACGTGGGGCAGGTTCGCGGGAATGGAGCTTTCGCCGCAGCCGAGCGATGACGCGGAGGACCCGCTGGTATGTTCCCCCCCGCTTCCACCCCAATTACAAAGACCGGAAAAAGATCAGACGGGGAAAGACGTCAGAAGATATCGCGCTTCAAGGAAGGAGAAGAGGAAGAACGATAGCTAACAGACACAGAACTGGCCCCAGTGGAAAAAAGAACTCAACCTCCTCGCCCTCCTCCTCCCAACCGCCCTCTCCTCCGCCACGAAAACAGCCCTCATTCCCGTCAACGCCACCCTTGCGACCCTCTACGACACCCCCTACTCCTCCGCCGCAGCCCTAACAGCAGCACCCCTCATCGTCTCCGCCTTCTCCGGGCTAGCCTGCGTCGCGGCCGCCAAAGTGGTGGGAAAGAGGCCCGTGTACCTTGTGTCAGCTGCGCTGCTCTTTGTCGGGTCGGCATGGGGAACGAGGGTGGCGGGAAGTTTTACCGAGTGTATGGCTGCGAGGGTGTTTCAGGGGATTGGGTGGGGGGCGTTTGACGCGCTTCTTTTGGGGTCGATATACGACACTTTCTTCGTGAGTCTCCAAGCCATCTTACAACATGAGAAAGAGAACAAGAAGGGAAAGACGTTGGTTAGAAGACGAGAAAGGAAGCTAATGGAGACAGGAACACGAGCGGGAGACGAGGATAACAATATACAAAGCCCTCTCGACGGGCGTAACATGGGGCGCCCCCCTCCTCGGCGGCCTCGCGTCCCACAACGCCGCACGCTTCACCCTCCAGTTCGAGATAACGACCGCCTTCCTCGCCCTCGCACTCCTGCTCCTTGCCTTTGCGGCCCCCGAGACGACGTTTGACCACGCGTGGAGCGTCTCGCTTCAGACGCCCACCGCCAAAACACCGCAGCGCCCCCGCCTCCTCCCGCGGGTTCCGATCCGGATATCTAGGGAGGGTGTAGTGCGCTATCTAAAGTCCATACCGCCGTGGGGGTACAGGGGCAAGGCAGACGCACACACCCTGCTCCAGGCGCCGCGCGCGCTCATCGCGCCGACGACGCTGCTCGTTGCCGCCGCCACGACGCTCCCTTACGCCTCCCTCTGGGCCCTAGCCTCGACGCTCGCGCTCCTGTTTTCTGAGCTTTCCGAAGCGAGACTCGGAAGCCTCATGGCAGGCCCGTTCATCCTCTCCACGCTCGTCGTCGTGTTCTCTCAGATCTGCGCCCCGTACGCCGCGCGCTTCCGCAAGGCAGCGAACCTCGCCGGTCTCGGTATGGGCACGGCGCTGTTCCTTTCTGGAATCCTATCCTTCGGCTTCCTTTCTTCGAGAGAGGGCGCGTGGAATTACGCCCTGCTCTCCTTCCTCCTCGCGCTGTTCGCGGCGGGGAGCGTAGCGCTGGAGGCCACGGGCCCGCCCCTCATCCACGACTCCTCGAAGTATACCTCGTCAAACATGTACTCCGCCCTCCGCAACGCAGCCGACATGTCCGCCGGGGCCACCTCCGTACGGGCCCTCTTTGCAGGTGTGGCGGTACAGGTTGTCGCCTCGGCTGTGGAAGGCGCGAGAGGGGAGGTCGCGATGCACGCTGTTGGGCTGGGGGTTGGACAGGTGGTCGTCGCGGTTGCGTGTGCGGCAGTGTGGGTTGGGTTTGGGGAGAGGGTTAGGAGGTGGGATGGGAGGGTTATGGGGCTGGTTGATTTGAGTATTCTGAAGGGGAATGCGAGCTTCTTCGAGCATGATTAGGCGCGGGGGTTAGTTGTTCCTAGGTTCGGTTCTTCCCAGGGCGTTAGGAGGGAGGGAGCCTCTTCGATTCTTGTCGATATTTACACTCTTTGTTTGGTTTCTTTTGTCTTGGTTGGAGGCGTTGGGCTGTGGATGAGATTGGTACCTGGGATTGAGATCTTGCTTCTTGACGATTTGTACATGACGGAATATGAAGGAATGACTAGACGGGAGTAAGGAGTGATGGCAGATTGCTGAATCCAAGACTCACTCTGGGATCAAGACGTGTCCCCCCTTGGCGATGAGCTCACATCGCAATACCGGCCGCAATGCCAGACTTCGTTCTCCCCAAGACTTGGCTTCCAATAACATCTCCGGAAAAAAAAGACAAAACTCGTATTGAAGCACGCTTCTGTATCCCACTCTATGTTACCCCGCTTGTGCAACGCCCCCCTGTATCCGCGATTTAAATGCTCACCCTCACTCCTTGGAGTAATACTCATCCTGCCGCACCGTATGCCCAACGGCCCCCTGACCATCACCCTTCCCAACCTCGACCCCCTTGCCCCTCCAAAACGCCTCCCGCTCCGCCAGCAACTCCCCCGCCCAAACCTTCACCTCTTCCAGCTCAATCTTCGTCGCCACGTACGCAAACTCCCCCAGCCTAACCTCCCCCGCACCCCGCTTCTCATACTCGAACATCTGAAGCAGCAACTCCATCTTGTCCACATCATGCACGTACTTGGCCTCAAGCGTCTCCGAGTCCTCGTATTCCCTCCAGATCTCCCGCAGCTCCTTCCCCGGGACCCCGCCGTAGACGGACCCGAGGAGGCCGGTGGATATAAAGTCGACGGTCGACGCCTCGCGGCGGGACTTTTCCGGCTTCGGGACGCCGTCGACGGGGGTGATGTCGCCGACGAGGGACTCGGCCATGTCGTGGATGAGGCACATCTTCATGCAGCGGGGGAGGTCGAGGCGCGGGGCGAGGGTCGGCGGCGTGAAAAGGGTTATGAGGGACATGCGGTACATGTGGTCGGCGATGGATTCGCAGCTGCATTTCGTTAGCGGGTTTTCCCGTCCCTTTCCTGGTAGAAAAGTAGGAAGGGAACGTACCTAGATATCCCAAAGCGCCTCCACCCCTCGCGGGGCGTCGTCTTCAGCCTCTCCAAGAGGTGGAAGAACGGCAGTGGCGACTCGGTGCCGCTCTTGAGCTCCGGCCCATCGGATATCGACTCTACCGCCTTATCGACTGACCACTCGCCCTCTGGCTTCGGCGTCGGCGCGACCCCGAGGTCTGTCTTTCGTTAGCCTTTCCTCCCCTTGGGACTGGGAGGGGCAGGGACCAGAGCGGGAGGGTGAAATGTGGGGTACGTACTCTTCACCGCATCGCTGACGTTCTTCTTCTCCTCCATGATCAAAATCCTTCCGGCGCGACAAGGTGAGGTCGAGGAAAAGTGTGTTGTGGTTAGGATCCCAGCGGTTGGAGAGGGGATCGCGGAGAGTGCATACATAGGTGGGGTCGTTTTTCTGTTTACGGCGGCCCAACAATACTGCCGCCTGGGACTGGTGGGGGCGGGGCAATGGGCCGGTGGAAAGCGCTATTACGGGACCCCTGATTCGCCGGTTCCTGGCGAATTCGTCGTTTGGGCGGGCGGTGAGACGCAGCGCGCTACTCCCGGTACCCCTGTTCGCCATGACTAAGGGGTGCCTCACCACTGGCCTGCACCATCTTGACGCTGGACGCTCACTGCCATCTTGGGTGCATTACCGTCCCCTCCACCAAGCTGTTGATTTACCTTTTTTTTTCTTCACACTTGCGGGCCTTTGGCTATAGTTAAGCAAACTCATCATGTATACTAAGTGACTGCGACCGCGCGGCCGCGTGGCCAGAATCGCCGAGAATCGGGAGACCTCGCGTCTCTTAAGGAAAGGTCGGAACGGGAAGGCGTAGGTAGGGTGACGATGCAATCTACTTAGGCCGCATTAGTGGGCCAGTACTGTAACTCAACTCCCAATGTCTTCTTAGCTCAGTTGGTTAGAGCGCCAGTCTCATAATATGACTCGTGGGTGTAACCCTCGGGATATCTGGAGGTCGACAGTTCGAATCTGCCAGAGGACATCATTCTTTTTTTGCTCTTTTGCGTTATTTGCTTTTACATCCCCGTTTTCTTCCTTCTGGTCTTGGGCATATCGGGACAGGAGACAGTGAGTCTCTTTCTTGACTGACGACGCTTTGACATACTACAAATACCAAACCAAAGAAGATACTCCTGGACACAGAACAAAAGAGGCGTGGCATGCTAAAGGGAGAGTGACTTGTGGCAGAAAAATATGTTGATAAGACCAAAGGAGAGCCATTTGCTACCTGTCATGCCCATCATAGAGCATCACTCACTATCTGGTCATACACCTAGCTCATTGAACCCGCTGTTGGCGATGAAACGACAACGGTACAGTACCACTCACTTACACAAACCGCCGCTCCTTCCCAACAGCCCAACACACTCCGCTTCCTACCGCTCCCCTCTCACCAACCCTCGTACCACAAGCCACCCACCCCCCCCCAAATCTCCAAGGCCCACATCCGTAGCTACCCTTCCCCCATCCCAACCGCCATCCCCTCCCCAACAACCCTCCCAAACCTCCAAAACACCCACCCTAACCCCAAACACCCTCCAAATCCACCTCCCCACCTCAGTCGCAACAAGCGAGTCAACCCCCAGCGACGCCAGGCTCTCCCTTGCGGCCACGCCCCCTTCCCTCAGCATGATGCTCTGCACCCTCCTCCCGATCTCCTCCGCGATGAAGGTTGCGCACTCTTCCGAGCGGAGGATGGCGGGGTCCTTCTCTGCGCTCGCTAGGAAGGCTTGGAGTTTGGACTCGGGGGTTCGGGTGGGGCGGGATGTGCGGCGGGCGTTGTGGTAGCTTCCCATTCTCCTGTTGCACCTCCAGTTTGTAGGGTTCCTCGCGTCGGAGAGGTCCATCTCCGAGCGCAGGCCCATGACGACAACCCCATCACACCTCCACGGCCCGTATCCGCTCCCGACTCCCGTCATCTGCCAGGCGGCGTCTCCTACGATGGCTACATACCCGGCCATCGGGAACACGACGTCCTGACTAACCTTGTGGTCCGCCACCCACGGGATATCCTCGACGTGCATAACGTTCCGCCATTGTGGCTCCACGTCCGGCTTCTCAGAGATACGCACCCCTAACAGAGAATGGTGCGGATACTTCCGGAACCGCCAGTCTTGCGAAACGCGGCATCGTACCAAAGAGATTGGCTGTGATCCCATGGGTACGCCGGAAGGTCGGACAGAGTCCTCGAATCGGGGTAAAAGGACCAGAGGTTGATGTTGACGGACTCCTAGTAGAGCCTCCCAAGGGCGGCCATAAGATTCTTGATCGAGCTTTCGCCGCGTACCTGAGACGAGACGTAGGTGAAGGGGCGGGACTTTTCTGCCGCGATCTGCCGCAGCGGGCCTGAAAGCGTTGAGTGCGGGCCGACCTCGAGGAATAGGCCATCTCCCTTCGTGTCCATGAGGGTAGACACGGCAGTGGAGAATTTAACGGGAGATACGAGGTTCGAGAGCCAGTACTCGGGCCCGAATGTCAATGGGCCGTTGATGGCGTTTCCAGTAACGCTGGAGATGAAGGTCGTGGACGGTGTGCCAGGCCAGGCGCCAATCCTCGCAAACTCTCGGCAGAGCAACTCGAAATACTCCTCGCCGAGTGTAGCCATGTGATCTTGTTCCCTTATTAGTAGATAGTTTACAGGTAGTCATCTAGGAGGCCACTCACGAGAATGGTAGGCCATGTTGACGTTAAGCGGTCGCGCGAGAACATCAGGCAACACAGCCTTGATCCTCCCAACCACACCCAGAACCTTCTCCCTGTCGTCCGAAATCGTCGTGCTATCGGGGCTGTTCTCACACGCCACGACTACTCCTTCCGTAAGGAATGGAGCTACCGCCTCGCACCCCAGTCCAACGGCCACCATGCCACCGTCAAGCGCTCGCTTCGTCGTAACATACCCGCGGTAATAAGCGACTATGATGGCGGCTTCCATGGACAGAGCGCCCGCGACGTAGGCGCCGGCTATCTCACCGCTGGAGTGGCCGACAATGACCACTGGCCTGATGCCCGAGTGGCTAAGGCGATTCACGAGAGCAATCTGCAGGGCGGTGCAGAGCGGCTGGGATATCTCGGCGAGGTGGATCCTGCTGTCAGCCTCAGGCTTTTGCAGCTCCCCTATGAGGTCGTTAAGGGTTTTTTTTTTTCCTAGATAGAGGGGCAATTTGGGGCTTAAGTTAGGTTTGGCGTACTCATTATCGACCAAGACGGGGAATTCTCAACGCGCCGCAGCACGGCATCCATGGCCTCAATGTTCTGCCTGAACAACTCGTCCGTCTCAATAAGGTCGGAGCCCATTCCGGCCCACTGAGACCCCTGTCCACTAAAGACCAAAAACACTTGTGGCGCACTGCCGGGCGCCGTCGCGGGGGACGATGTTTCGACGACCACGCCATCTTGCACGAGAGCAAAAGCCCGGTGGGGCAGCTTCTCCCGGTGGGACGCGAGGGTATGAGCAATATCCGATGGGGATATTCTTGGGTTCTGTTGCACAAAATCCCGGTATTGATCGATCGAAGCGGTCAGGGAGCCGGAAGTGTTGGCAGAGAGGAGGAGAATCTCTGGCCGGGGGACACAGGGCAGAGGTGACACGATGTCTCGCTCGGAGAACGCATCAACTACAACCTTGTTATATTGTAAACACGTTCGTCTTCTTTAGATATCCAAGGGGCATAGACTTACATGTGTATTAGCCCCACCAATGCCGAATGAGTTGATGCTAATCCGCGCGAGTCGGTCGGTAGGGAACGGTGTCGGCTCGGTCGGAACACGGAGCTTCTTCTCATGAAACGGTACTGCAGCCGATTGAGGACTTATCAGTCATATCTATCAAGTGAAAGCTTTCCACGACTAAGGTGCATTGGCGGACACGTCGAAGACGGTACAGGGAACAACTCACTCTTCGGATTCGGCCTCTCCAACTTAATGTTAGGGGGTATAATCCCATTCTCAAGCGCCAGAACGCACTTGATCAGACTGGTCAGATCAGACGACCCCTAGGAGTGGCCGACATTCGGCTTGACGGAGCCAATGTAGACACCGCGGCCACCGAACACGTTGCCGACGGCGTTAGCCTCGACCGGTCTCCGGTCGCGGTACCGGTGCCGTGGCACTGGGTTCCTGGTCAGTGTGGCTATCCGGAATAAATGTCGTGTTGTTCAGAAGTGAGACACGGATGCCTTCTGGAACGGCTTGTCTTGCGCATGTTTCGCCCGGGCCCGTTGTGCCTCCGGCGGAGATCCGAGACATTAGCTTCGGCCGCATACGGCCCCACTCCGGACGCCGATCGCCGGAGGAATGCGGAGCCCGGACATGCCAAGAATCAAGACGACACGCAATAACACAACCACAAAGAAACAGTTCAAGAACTCACCTCGACATACGCTGTATCGCCCGGATCCAACCCATTATCAAAATAAACCTTTCGCATCAGCGCCTCCTGCGCCCTGCTATTCGGACACAGCAATCCCTTGCTCCGCCCGTCACTATTCGTCCCCGTCCCCCGGATCACGGCACGAATGGCATTCCCGTCTCGCAATGCCGCGCCAAGCGGCTTGATGTAAACCGACGTGATGACCTCGTCCCGCGCAAAGCCGTCGGCTTTCTCGTCAAACGTTTTGCACGAGCCGTCGGGCGAGAGGATACCTTCGGACGTGAAGGACGCGGAGATGGTCGGCGTCATGATGATGCTGGTGCCGGCAACGACGGCGGAGGTCGCGTCGCCACTTTGGATTGCGCGGCAGGCTTGGTGGAGGCCGACGAGGGATGCCGAACATCCGGTTTTCACGACCGAGCTGGGGTTCGATAAGTTAGCGGTATACTCATGCGGGGCTGCTTGACAGCAGACGAATTAACCGATGCCGTAGTCTACACGGGATTATTCTTGTCTTCTGAGACAGGCGACATTATAACCCTGACGTACCTTGGCCCTCTAAAGTCATACTCGTATGACACCCTATTTGCAAGCATCATATACCCATTCCCCGTCGCCAGATACCCATAACCATCCTGATGATGCGTCTCCTTGGCCCCAATCAGCAACCAGTCGTCACCAAAAGTGCCGACATAACACCCGACAGCCTTCCCACGGTAGTTCACCTCCCCAGCGTCGTCAAGGGACTCCTTGACGACCTCGAGGAGGCGACGCTGTTGGGGATCACAACCTTCCACCTCTTTTCTCGTCAACAAGAAGAAACTCGTATCGAGGGCCGAGAGATCCTCGTCAAGGAAGTAGCCGTGCCGCGCTTTAATTCCGCCCTTACCTCCGAGGGAGTCATCGAAGCCGTCAATATTGTAGCGGCTGGCGGGGATGGGCCCGCGGGCGTCCCGGCCGTTGATGAGCAGATCCCAGTAGTCCCTTGTGCTGCGAATCCCGCCGGGGAGGCGCATACCTATACCACATATGACAATGGCTGATGGGTCGTATGCTTTGTCACGAATTCTGAGGCTCGGGGACTGCTTCCCGGGGTGGCCAGGCCACGATTGAACTCAGTCTGCATAGTGGTAGTGTTGGTGCTAGGAGGTAGATAGCGGCCGTGATGGGTTGAAGTTATATGTCATGACTTTGAATCCAGGACTGTACAGATACAAGGTCTGCCAAAAGGAAAAAAGGTTCGGTAAACTTAGTTCTCTGTGGTGACAGGTAGGATAGTTGACTGAAAGGTCGGCATGAGTACATGGGGGTAGAGAAAAGCGAGAGGTGAAGCAGAAGGCTTTATAACCTAGTTCTCAGAAGAAGCAGGCTGAGAGGAGCAAAGTTGTTGAAACAACCTGGCGGTCACCAGGTCCAGGGATGAGTAGAATTTGTTATGGATCACCAGCAGGTTTGTTAAACAGTCACTAAACCAGATTCAACGTGCCATGAGCTTTGTACGGATAGTACATGGAGTATGGCTTGCGAGGTCACTGTACTTCCACGTTAGTTCCACGACCCTTCACTGCCACATCGTGGTAAGTTGCAGATTATTGCTTTCCAGAGGGGCCATTGAGAGCACGTGGGGGTCCAAGCTGCGTCCGCCGGTTACCGAGGATGTCGTTGTTCCTTTTCCGGGGTGTAAACACCTCCCTAACTACAGACGCGCAAAAGGGAAGTTCACTCACCATACTGGTTTGGCGGAGGTCTGCTATCCTGAGCTGGACGGGCTCAGGCAATGGCCGAGAGGCGATGGAGATGAGATGAGCCTCGGCCTTGAGCAAAGGACACGATGTGAGATGGAACAAGAGCCATATCCCACTTCATCGGGGAGTGAAGTATGGGGAGCTGCTAGAACCCAGCCCGGAGACAGAACCGTTACACCATGCACGACCGTTGGAGTATGCACAGAGCCGTTTCCGCTGTGGCGTTGTCCAAGTTACTGACAGCATGACCCTCTCGGCAGGCATGTCTGCAACGACGCCGACCACCGTGTACTACATTCACGAGGGCAAGGTAAGATTGAACAGCCAATGAAGGACTTAAATCATCACTCGGTGGGTAATTCATAGTGTAAGAAGGGCCGAATAGGGGCAACTGGGCCTTTGCTCACGATGCAGAAGGGTGGAAGTATAATGGGAGTGGGATTAGGCCTGGGTGTTCTCCTATCCACCACAGGATGGCTGGGACGGGATCGCGCCAGGGGAATCACCCTCCTCTGAACTCGATCCAGACATTGTGAAAAGACAAGCTAACGCACCTCCCCAAAGCAAGAAATGAAAAGGAGTCTAAGGCTTAGCCAGAGGCCACAAGAACATAACTCATAGTGATCCGAGAAACCTACGGCTAGCGGCCTGACAGACGACAAGGGGGGCGGGAGCGGGCGAGACTATTCTTCCGGTCGAGAAGAGTCGTCAACGATGAGAAGGCGAGGATGAAAAAAGTGATTCTGCGCCAAGGAACGGAAGCGGTCCATAGATCCCCAGACTTGTTCAGATAGAAAGTACTCCACCCACTGCCTGCTCGGGTGATCCACGCGCGCCACTTGGCCAAAACTTGAAAGGGAAAGACTTAATTTATCCGGTCCTGGAGGGTCTCCTCGCATCGGCGACGAGATCCCGCAGTGGGCGGAGTTGCCACTCGGCTTTGGCACGCAAGATTGGGGTGGAATCTTGGGCCCAGTGTTATCCCTCAAGCAGTGAGCGCTCGTGTATGGACTTGTGTGGAATGGGGGACGAAATGAACAAGAGCTGGAGGGGGTGAAATGCATATTCCTCCCTGTCCAGAGCCTTCCAGATGTCACACCTACCCGGACCCCTTCTTTCCCCTTTCCCGAGTGCAGTCGTCCAGGGCGCGTCGCCGTGAATTTTGGAATATCGACCAACAGAGGACAAAGACAGGTGACACAAGAGAGCGGTTCGCGAGAATTAGGCACTCATTGGGCAAACTCCACCCGACGCCGTGGAACCTTCTTTCAGGCCCTGAGCTCACTGGTCCCAGTCGGATGGGTCCACCCCGGGTCCGATTCGTACAGCGTCCGAAAGCTATTCAGGTTCCCTGTAGTGTGGTTGCGTCTGAGTGGCTCGTCGTAGTTGAGGACTGTGTTGACGGATCCGCATAATAAAGTGACTCGCAGAAAACACCGAACGACGAGATGCACAACCGAGGCTGCCACACGACTGTGGAAATCGCCCGTGGGGACGCGGAGCGAATGAAGACCATGAACGATGAACTGGAGGCTGCAGGCCCCTCTCTATGTGGCTAAGAACGGACACAAAGGACGATATTGTAGAAGACACATTCTTTGGCCATTATCATTGGTCGCCCCGCTGCGTGGTAGGACACCACCACCTTCCAGCCGAGCTAGCAAAAAGGGAAACAACCGACCGCCAGAAATAAGAAGCTGGGAAGGTGGGAACTGGAATTGGTCCATGGGGCTAGCGGTGTCTGCCGTGTGACTGGTGTGGGGTAAAATATGAGTACGCGAGATGATTTGGAATGGCGGAAAGTTGGTGACATATCTTGTTCAGCCCTCCTGTGTAAGCTGTACTCAACTCGGATGTCGGGCTGGTGCATCAGTCGATAGCCCACGACACTTCCGGTGCTTTTTTCGAAGATTGTTTGCCCTTACTGTGACATTGCTAGAGATGCAATAGGGACGATGCACGAGCCGACTTCGCGGTCTGGAAGTGGCTGATACGTGCACCCTGGTAATGCTCATGCATGACAACGAACGCACTGCACATGCGTCTCAAAGTTGGCGACACCCGTGGAAGAGCCTTGGTTCAGGTTAGGGCACGCCGCAGGATGGCGCCGTTGCACAGAGAAAACGCATATGCTTGATTTACGCCTTGTCCCTTTTACTCTGCCACACCTTCTCTGATATCACCCCCCGCCCTGTAGGGAATGATTGAGGTCCGTGTAAACATAACAGGCTGGGGTACAACCACACGGAACCAACAGATCTTTCTGGAATTTGGAATGCACGTCACACGTCTCGCTGTGCGAAGCCGTCGAGGTAACCCCTCCGGCCGGCATACCGAAGGAACGGGACGGGCCTCGGAATGGGACACGGCTGCATTTACAGCTGTCCCTCGAGAGTGGCGTCTATCTCACGTACGTGGCCGACCCCAACTGCGGCAACACCGTGTCCCTCGCCTCACGCTTTATTTATCCCGTCCTTCCAGTCGGTACCCGGAATTTGGCACCCAACGCATATCCATGACGCCCCTGTCACAGCCGTCATCACGCCGTGGCTGCGCGGCTGAGCAGCGACCCCGGGGAACCACATCCCCCATACGAGCCTGCCGGCAGTCGCCATTTAGATTGGTCTGTCGCGTGTTTTATATCGTACCACCCGGAGAATGGCTATGTCGCGTACACACTTCCGCGACGGCCGGCTCGTATTGAATGGCGGAGTGGCGGGTGCGCCGCGAGGACGTCGTACGGGGAGCGGCAGCCGACGAGAACAGAGGACGGGACGAACGACGTTGGACGCCGTGTCGTCCGCTACGCCTCGAGAGGTGGAAGGTTTGGTGACACTGCAGACTGAGCCGTTTCTAGCTGCACCTTTTTTTTCCCGCGATAATATTGGCGCCCATCCAGTGATGTTGAGGCGGGCGTTTGGTATGCCCCTCTTACACCAGTTCGGAGGGGGACGTGGGGGAGGTGCACGTAAACTAGCACCAACAACCACCGGGACGCAGACGGCTCCTCCCGGGGTGCTTCCCCATCATGCACCAACGCGGTAAAGAATGTCGCGCTGCAGCTTATTCCCCGACCCCAAGCCTTCACCGGGATCCTTCCCGTGTGTGTGTGCGTATGTGTGTGTAAGTCCGAGGTTAAGGGAGACGGCGGGATTACACGGGATGAAGCTGGACATGCGCGGTGGATAGGAGGTAGTCATGCACTGCGACTTTGGGTTACCTCCGCTACCGTGCAAGCAGTCTCGGGGGCCGTTGGCGGGATGGGACGGCGGCGCGGGGTCGCGGGGTCTACAGGCGAACCGCTTTATTGATGGCCTTCCGAGGTCAGGAAGCACTGGCAGGTGGAGCGCGTCTTCACCGACCTTATACAATAGGGTAGACTCCGGACTTACCACTGAGCCCGGCGATATCCGTCCGCAAGAATCCACGTCCGAGCCATAAACCCTTGCGAGGTAAACGGGGCTCCGTATCTTCAGGGATGGCGGCAGAAGTCCCTTTCCACCAGCGATCGGACCCGCGGCTCCCCCAACCCAGGACTTGCCCCGAATCACACCAGGACACGCACAGATGGGTATTTATATTTGTTCTTTATGGCTACGGAAGGCTGCTGTGACGGGTATCAAGCGCATGCTTCGCTACCTACGGGTAAAACACGACGCGGGGAGTGGGGGCGAGGGACTGGAGAATCATGGGTCTAGGCGCCGGGCGTGAGTCCTGTTCAGGGGTGACGTGCTCGCCCGCAATAACTCCGCGTGCAGCCTTCGCTGTAGAGAGCCATCTGCCACCGTGGAGGACTCGGGAACCCCTCGCCTTCTCTCTTCCGCGGCAGGACACCTCTCCGGTCCTTGACGGACACGGAAGACTCCGGACGGCACCCTCCACGCCCAACCCCCGCACCCTCTCCTGGGAACAAGCACCCCACAAACCACCCGCCTCAATACCCCTCCCAAAGCTCCTTCCTAAAGTTCTGCGTCAACCGGTTATCAGACCCATAATCCGCCGCCCACCCCACGAAGCCCAGGTCGAGCACGTAGACGTCCTGGCCGCCGGGCGACCCGCCATTCGCCTCGAGCTCGCGGAGGTACCGGAGGGCGGAGGAGGGCCCGCGCTGCTGGGAGAGGGCGCAGTGGAAGATGACGGTGCGCTTGTCGGCGAGCTTGGGGAGGAGGGTGGGGAGGGAGTCCTCGAGGGCTGTGGAGGGGATGTGGAGGGATGTCTTGATGTGGCCTCCGATGTGGTCTGGGGGGTGTTAGTGTGTGAAATAAACGGGGGTGGGGGCGGATTGGTAGGGGGGACGGGAGGGAGTGAAGGAGGGACGGGAAGGGTGGGGTTGGGCTGGGTTGGAGAAGAGACGCATACCGTCGTCGCGCACGTCGACGATGGCGTAGCTCCGCTCCTGGGAATCCGCCTCCGCGAGGATAATATCGGAGAGTTCCTTTGCGCTCATGCGCTTCAGCGAGTCAATGTTGGCCATCTTATCGTCCGGGGTGTCGCGTAAAGTGCTGGAGTTGCGTCGCGGGGTCGATGCGGGGAACTGCGGGGAATCCTTGTTTACGCTCTTGGCGGCGATCTCCGGGAATGTGTCGTTGGCAGTGAGCGATCAGCGCGGGTGCGACCTGGCGATTTTCCGAGTTTCAGAGGAGTGAGAAGAAATGAAAGGTCAACAAGACGTGGGAATGGGACGAGGGGCAGAAGTCAAGAAGGGAAGGTGCAGGGCGGGAATGGTGGGTGGGAAGGTGGGGAGTGGGGCGCTGCGGCCACTGTGTGTCAGGAGCGAGCGAAGGGTTTGTCCTGCGCCACCCACTGTGGGCACAGGGCGCAATTGGGTGTAACGTTACAGTGCGGATACTAGCGAGGCGATGCGAATGTGGAGCAGCTCCGTCGTGTCTCGGGCGGAGCGACCTTCAACTTGCGAACTTGACGTCAGCTAGGGGTTTGACGTCAAGAAAACGACAAGCGGGACTCGTCCGTCGCGCCAGTCTCGGTCGTAGGTTCTCGTGGAGAATCCCTTCGAACTGGCTTGACGTAAACAGACAACATTCCCAGACTTACTCGCAACCGGTCCTCGTGGTAGAACATTCTCGCGACAACCCAGGCGGAACGTAAGTGAAAGGTAACTTATGGTTTTTTTTCGCCGTGGTATCGCTACGTAAAATCATGTTCCGAACCCCTTCGCCAAAAAAGTAAACCAGCCGCCCAAGACAAAGCGCATCCGCCCAAACTCCAGTGTAATGCCGTCCTCGCAACACAGCGAACAACGGGATCGTCCGCCGCCCTTCCAAAACCCAAGTATACACTATACAAGCCCAGCACCACCCCAGAAAAGATAGAAGCGCGAGACATCACGCCTTGCCAACCCACCCCGAGTTGATAAAAAAGTCAAAGATCCGGCCCCCCTTCTGCGAATCCAGCCTGCAGATCTCCCTCGCCTGCTTCTTCTTCAGCGTCCCGTTCCCCTTCATCGCCTCCTTGAGAATCTGCTCCTTGATCATGAGATAGGGCTTCGGCTGTAGCCTCACGACCTCGCACAGCCGCGCCTCCTCGGGCGTCAGCAGGTGCAGGTCCGGAGCGTTGTCCTGCGTGAGCGCCATGGGCGCGACGCCCGACAGCGGCGCGGGGTTCGCGCGCTGCCTCGCCGGGGGACCGCCGCTCGTAACGACGATGTTGCCCCCGCTCGCGCCGTTGGCAGCCTGCCCCGCGTCGTCCTCCTGCTTCGTCTCGCCGTTGGGACCCCCGCCCGCGGTGCCGTTCGGCGAAGCAGCAGACCGAATGGGCAACTCCGGCGCAACAAGCAGCGCCGACCCGCTCTGCGGCTCCGGCGCGGTAGCCGCCCCCTTCCGCTGCGACGTCGCGAGCCTATCGCGGTCCATCGAGCCCATGGGCACCGCGCGCGCCGCCCTCGCCGCCTTCTCCTGCTCGTACTTCTCCCCGCTGCGCAGGTCCCCGACGCGCACGGACCGCCACTCCTGCAGCTGCGCGACGGCCTGCCGGAGGTTCAGCTCGTCGACGAGCCCCTGCGCGAAACCCTCGTAGTCTGCGTGATTCATGATGCGCGCGAGCGGCTTGGTCTTGTTGACGAGGTCGCGCTCCTCCTTGGAGCGCTTCTTCTCCGTCTTGATGTTCTCGCGGTAGTCGAGGAGATTATGCTCGAAGACGACCTTTTTGCGCTCCGCGCGCTGCGTCAGCCGGCAGTTGTAGATCTCCATGACGGTCAGCTTGAGCTCCATCTCGGGCTCCACCTCGCCCGTGCGCGGGTTGATGCCGTCGCCCGGGTCGAACTGCATCAGCTGCACCGCCTCCTCCGCCTCGTTGGCGTACTCCGTCTCGAACTCGAGCCGCCCCGGCATGTACCCCTGGATCTCGTGGCACGACGGCACGCTGGCTGTGGGCTTCGTCTTGGGCTGCAGGGCCGGCGCGTTCTTCTGCGCCTCCTTGCGCTCCTCTATGCGCCGCTTCTTGCGCGACTGGAACTCCTCGCGCGTCACCTCCTCCGCGAGCTCCACGTCGTGCGGGCTGCACCGCTTCGGCAGCGGGAAGCACGGCGAGTCGACGTAGGTGGAGAGGTAGTGGTCGCGGACCTCGTCCTTGTTGCGGAAGCCGCCGATGTGGTCGGCGATGTCGGCCCAGGAGCCGAGGCCGTAGATCTCGGCGCCCTCGAGGAGGAGGAGCTCCTCGTCGGCGCCCCAGTCGCTGTCGAAGATGGGGAACGAGTTCTGCTCGATGACGCGGAAGGGGTGGGAGTCGGGGCGGTGCGAGCCGCTCGACTCGCCGTTGGCGAAGCACTGCACGCAGAGGTCATAGTCGCCACATGCGCTGTGGGCGCATCGTATCCGGACCTGTGTTGCGCGCGGGTCAGCTTGGCCGTCCAGGGAAGCAGATAGTATTCAGAGCTGTTCGGATGACTGGATCTAACAGCCGAGCTCAAGCTTGGGGTGAATGGACCGCGCGCCGAGTCAAAACGCCCCGGGCAACGGCGTTGCTATGCGGGGCAGGGGGCTCTGACGTACCGTCGAGGTGATGTCGGCGCTGCACACGTCGCAATGGTATTTAACGCCGCCCTCGCCGCCCCTCACGGCGGTCTTCTTGCGGATGACGCCCATGTCGTCCACGGTTACCGACGTCGGCGGAGGGTGGTCCGCCCCAGGAGATGACGTGCCCGGGGGGTACAAAGGGGGGATCGGAGCGGGGCTTCGGCTCCGCGGCTGTGTCGCGCCTAGGGATGCATGCGGCGATCGGAAAGTAGCGCGAGGTCTCGGCGTCCGATTTATACGCGTAATTTGATGAAAGTCGTCGGTTACGCTGCGTGTGGTGATGGGACCTAGATGCGGCGCGATGTAGTTCGATGGGTCGTCGGTTACTGTGGTGAGGCCATCCCCGGCGCCGTCGGCCAGCTATGATGGAGCAGCCCACAGCCGCTGTTTACCCGGGCGTGTTGTGTACATTGTGTCTGACTAAGCATTTCCCCAGGCAACGGAGCGCAATTTTCTTTCGGCGCTGCCCCTCCGAGTATTTCACCGAGGGGCAGATCCGGCCGATTCCACGTCGCGGGGTCCGATGCTACGATTGGCGCGGGAGCTACGTTGCCTCGAGTCGCCCACCAAACCTGCTTCTCGCAGTCGAGCCATGGCACTGAATGCGCCGGCTTTAGACCGCGCTATAGCGACGAGAGCCCACTATTAATAGGATACGAAACGTCGGCCGACTCGAAGTGGGGGCCTCCGAACGCACTCGCCGTGGAATACCCCGAAGTGCCGCCATCCTCTTTAAGTGGCACCCCTCGCCCGGTTAGTTTTCTCCTCTGATAGCAAATATTACTCTTTATTCTCTCAATATTGTCTGTATTCTTGTTTTATCGCAATGGGTGACAGCGTTCTGAATGACATCTCCCACCGGAGGTACAACCCGCTGAACGACAGCTGGTTGCTCGTGTCGCCTCACCGGACGAAGAGGCCGTGGCAGTGCGTCGAACCCCGCCGACCCCGCTGAATCTCGACTTGTGCTTACGACGGCGACAGGGGCCAGCAGGAGGGCGCTGCGAAGATTGACCTTCCCGACTATGACCCCAAGGTATGGGCTGCAGAGTCTCAATCTCGGCGTCACGCTTCACTTCGGTACTGACTAATGGCTCCAGTGCTACCTGTGCCCCGGGAACTCTCGGGCGCAGGGTGACCAGAACCCGCAGTACACGGACACCTTTGTCTTTGTCAACGACTACAGCGCCGTGAAGGAGACGCAGGCCGAGTACAACCCCCCGGCGCCCAAGAACGATGAGGGTAAGACCCAACACGAACCCCCACCCGCGAGACTGAGCTAACCAGAGCCACAAGACCTCTCCGCGACCCTCCTCCAGGCGCAGCCCACCACGGGCGCCTGCTACGTCCTCGCCTTCTCGCCGAAGCACCACCTAACCCTCGCCGACATGTCCGCCGCCGAGATCCTCCCCGTAATCGAGACCTGGACCCGCATCTACACCCAGCACCTCTCGCCCTCGAGCCCCCTCCCCGCCCCTGCGGGCCTCCCCGCCGACTCGCCGCACACCGCCGTCCCGCGCCCGGCGTCGCAGCTGCGCTACATGCAGATCTTCGAGAACAAGGGCGCGGCCATGGGCTGCTCGAACCCGCACCCGCACTGCCAGGTGTGGACGACGTCGACGATGCCCGAGGAGCCGGGCAAGGAGCTCCGCCAGATGGCGAAGTACAGGGCTGAGCACGCCGGGAGGGATCTGCTGGGTGACTACGTGCGGCTCGAGATGGACAAGGGCGAGCGCGTGGTGTGGCAGAATGAGGGGTTCCTGGTTGTGTGTCCGTGGTGGGCGGTGTGGCCGTTTGAGGTGCTGGTGCTGCCCAAGAGGCACGTCAGGGCGCTGGTGGACTTTACGGCGGCCGAGAGGCTGCAGTTTGCCGAGGCGATCCAGGAGGTTACGAGGAGATATGACAATCTCTTCCAGTGCAGCTTCCCCTACAGTGAGTCCCCCGGTCACCACTTACTTCGCACTTCCCGGGCGCGGTATTCGAAAGCTAACGATCGTAGGCTCCGGCATCCACCAGGCGCCGATCGACGGCTCGCCCGAAGAGGTCGAGGCCAGCTACCTCCACATGCACTTCTACCCGCCGCTGCTGCGTTCCGCCACGGTCAAGAAGTTCCTCGTGGGCTACGAGCTGATGGCCGAGGCGCAGCGCGACATCACGCCCGAGCAGGCTGCCGCGCGCCTGCGGGACTGCGGCGGGGAGCTGTACCGCAAGTCGCTGTAGACACTGGGAAAGACTTGGAACGCAGACAGTTTGCTTAGGGGAATTCAATAAAGGAGTAAAATGAGCACAAAACAAGCTTGTACATTTGATTGCACGTGGTTCTAAGACGCCCCTGTGGGTATCAACAGTACACTCATTCGTTGTATCATCCCGCCGTACAGCTTAGGCCTGCACGTAGTACTCCCTCACCATCGGCATCCAAACCAGCGCCGTCGTCGCAAACAAGAACGGGAAGAACTGAGGCAGGCCGAGCGTCATGCTCCTAAAAACAAACGTCTCGCTCGCGAAGTGTCCCAGCGCAATCACGTACGTCCAGATGGCAATGTCGTACACGGGAGCCAGGTGGAGGTTATACGCAGCGTACAGGCGCACGATGCTCGTAATGAGGGTCCAGGTGCCAAAGCAGCGCGCCGAGAGGGGGGTGACCTGGTCCGCGGCGCCCTTGTGGGTTGCCGTGGGCGCGGGAACGAGCTTGTTGACGGCGTCTTCGGGGGCGAAGGTCTTGGACGCGGGAGGGAGGGACGGGTTGCGGATGAAGAGGCCGTTGTAGGTGCGGCGGGTGTAGTGGAGGGTTATGTAGTTCTGGGCCGAGTTTCCGATGGAGATGAGAGAGAGCTGGGGAGGCGGTTAGCTGGAGGGAGGGAGCAGGGGGTTGGAGGAGGGGTTGGAGGAGGGGTTGGCTGGGGGGCGTACGAGGAACATGTAGTACGGCAGGATGCCGTCGGCGGGCGGGAGCCAGGAAGCGAGGGTGGAGAGCATGGTGGCGGTGTTGTCAGTGGACTGCGATTGTCGTGTTTGTGGACAAACCGGGCAGCGGATGTGAAGACGGTCCCTGATGGACCGATGTACTAAAGTAGAGGGTCCAAAAAAAAGGGTACCGTGTGAATTGTCCTCAACGAAATATACCTTACTGTATACGTACCTCGGCCAACATATCATGAAAACCCCAAGACGGCAAGGAGCTCTTCGCGTCCTCTCAGCCATCAATCAGTTGCCCCCAAAACCCGTCGCCAACGTCCCTGCGAAACGACGTTCCCTAAAACTACGCCACCATGTTCTCCATTTCGAACATCACGGGCATGCTCCCCGCGCCCGTCGAGCTGATCCTCCTCGGCATCGGGGCCATTACTCTGGCCAGGAAGCTCCTCGGCGGGCTGAACCTGTTCTCTACCTTCGTCCTTAGCGGCACCAACGTACGTCAACCCCTCGCGATCGCAGACACCTCCCAATTGGCCATGTCCTGCTCAGTGACTAATTTGAATTTCGTCTGCTAGCTCCGCAAGTATGGCAAGCCCGGCACCTGGGCCGTCGTAACCGGCGCCTCTGACGGCCTCGGCAAGGAATTCGCGACGCAGCTCGCCAGCAACGGCTTCAACCTCGTCCTCGTCTCGCGCACCCGCTCCAAGCTCGAGGCCCTCGCCTCGGAGCTCGAGCAAAAGTTCGCGGGCAAGAACCTGCAGACGCGCGTCGTGGCCATGGACTACTCGCAGGACCGCTCCGAGGACTACGACGCCCTCGCGCAGGAGATCGCGGACCTCGACGTGGGCGTGCTGATCAACAACGTGGGGCAGAGCCACTCGATCCCCGTGCCCTTTACCGAGACGACCGGCAAGGAGCTCCAGGATATCGTGACGATCAACTGCCTCGGGACCCTCAAGACGACGCAGGTCGTCGCGCCCGGCATGGCGCGCCGCGGAAAGGGCCTCATTCTTACCCTCGGGTCTTTCGCGGGTTGGACCCCCACGCCGTACCTCGCGACCTACTCGGGCAGCAAGGCCTTCCTGCAGCACTGGAGCACGTCGCTGGCGTCGGAGCTGAAGCCGCAGGGCGTCGACGTCCACCTCGTTCTCAGCTACCTCGTCACGACGGCCATGTCCAAGATCCGGCGCACGAGCGTCCTGATCCCCGGCCCGCGCGACTTTGTACGCGCCGCGCTCGGCAAGATCGGGAGCGGCGGGTACCAGATCGCCGCATCGACTTATACGCCGTACTGGTCGCACGCGGTGTTCCTGTGGCTTGTGGAGAACACGGTTGGCCCGATGAGCAGCTTTACGGTGGGGATTAACCGGGATATGCACATGGATATCAGGAAGAGGGCGCTGCGGAAGGCGGAGAGGGAGGCCAAGAAGAACTGAGGGTTGGTAGGGGGTTTCACGGGTGGCGATCAGATGAATGGCTCCGCGTGTTCACAAACTGCAGTGGGGAGTGATAGTAATAGGGAGAGAGAATGTCTATTGGAGGCGTTCATGGTCATGGGTGATGGGGGCCCGGAAAATGGAGAAGCTCACTGGAACAACAGATATGTATTATGGTCCAAAAAAGTCGAGAATTCGGTCAATGTAATAATATGAATTAATCCGACCTCAACGCGCATCCCATTGTCTTGGCCTCACTTCTGCGTGTGGACAATTGAGTTTCAGCTCAGCATCAAAGGGACGCGCACTGTGGCTCGCCTTGGAATGCGGTTCGGTGCTGCCAGCTGCTGCCACGCGGTGCCTCGTCGCGAAAATTCCGCGTCTGTTTCCCTGCACAACTGCACCTTGGCTCGCTCTCAGCCTCGAGATTTTACCAAGCTTGTTTACCGCACAGCGACTCAATGGCCTAAAACGAGGCTGCCGGCCTGCTTTCCCCTCCGCCCACACCCCGTACCGCCGACTCGCGATCAATTCGGCCCTGTCCCACTCGAAGGCTGCCTCAGGCCCGGAGCAACGACTCGGCATTTTTGCGCAGTGACGGAGCGCCCTCGCGGAACGAAGCTGCGACGACGAGGTTGATGCTCTCATGACCCTGCTCTCGACCTGACCGCGCGTTTCCCAATCCAAGACCACCCACACCGCACCTCACATCCCCGTCGGGCGGCGGGAACAAACGACATGGCGTATCCCCAGGCTACGCCCGTGCGGCCCCTACCGGGCGCCTTCATCAACACTCCCGCCGTGGCCCGGGCCATGGCCCAGCAAGACGACCCCGTCCGGCGCCGCCTCTTTCCCGATGTGCCGCCCACGAGCACCTCTGCCGCGGGGCTCCCCGGCGCGGCTGCCCCGGCTGCAGCTCCGGCCGCGCGATCGCGGACCGAGCCCCTGGTCAAGCTACCAACGGTCGACCCGGCGTCACCCCTTACGAAGGCTGCTGGCACCATCAACAAGCTACTCCAACACGACGGAGAGTACCCCGACATAGACTCCTACTGCCGACGTAAGAACCGACCCTGCTCCCCATCCCCTGACCCATGGCTAACGGCGCCCAGCTGGCGCCTCCTCTGAATACGACATCCCCGAGCCCGACTCCCCCCTGCTTCCCTTCCACAAGGCGCAGACCTACACCATCCCGAACCAGGTCTTCGACCACATCAACGGCAGCCAGCTGCAGACGCTTATGGGCCTCTTCGCCGAGCTGAACCACGCGTGGATGGTCGTCGACAACTCGCTCTTCATATGGGACTACACCCAGCCCGACCCGGAGCTCATCGGCTTCGAGGACCAGCCCCACAACATCCACGCCGTGGCCCTCGTCCCGCCCAAGCCCGGCATCTTCGTCAGCACGATCACCCACATACTCGTCGTCGCCACCACGTCCGAGCTGATCCTCCTCGGCGTCGCCGCCGAGACGACGCCCACGGGCACCCGGAGCGTGCAGCTGTACCAGACCAAGATGGTCCTGCCCGTGCGCGGCGCGGATGTTAGCATCATCGCGGGGTCCGCCAACGGCCGGATATTCTACGGCGGCAGCAACGACACGGACGTCTACGAGCTCTACTACCAGCAGGAGGAGAAGTGGTTCTCGAACCGGTGCGGCAAGATCAATCACACGAACCCCGGGTGGACCTCCGTCGTCACGCTGCAATCCAGCTTCTTCTCGTCAAAGGAGCCCGAGCACCTGGTCAAGATGGTCATCGACGACTCGCGGAACCTGTTCTACACGCTGTCGTCGCGGTCGACGATCCGGACGTACCACATGGAGGCACCCAACAAGCTCACCAAGCTCATCGAGAAGGAGAAGAACCACTGCCTCCGCGACATCACCCACATGATCAACTTCTCACCGCTCCTCAACGACCGCATCCAGATCGTCTCCATCAGCCCCATCTCGGCGCAGGAGGCGTCCAAGCTGCACCTCATGGCCCTGACCAACACGGGCTGCCGCCTGTTCCTCAGCGCCACGAGCTCCGCGTCGTACATGATCGGCGCCACGCCGAACGTCGCGCCGCCGCAAAGCATGCAGGTCCAGTTCATCAAGTTCCCGCCCCCGGAGAAGGGCCAGCCCCCGAAGCAGCCAGGCGCGTTCGCGACGACGGACTCCGTGACGGATACTCGGTCGCAGTCGCTCATCACCAGCCGCGCGGGCATCCGGTACGCCCCGGGCTACTTCCTGGACTTTGTCACCAACGGCGGCCAGGACGATCCCGATGTGCTGTTTGTGTCGGCGCCGGAGACGGGGCGGATCAACGCCGTGAATTACTCGTCGGCGCTTGAGTACTATGAGCACGGGAACTGGATCGAGCTGGGGAGCCGCGCCGAGGCGGTGGGGCTCGTCACGAAGCCCTTTGCGGCGGCTAAGCGCCCCGTCGGCTTCGGGAACGAGCTCGCGGTGCAGTTTGACGAGGCGCCGAGCGAGTTTGCGATTCTCACCAACTCCGGCGTGCACATCATACGGCGGCGCCGGCTGGTGGACCTCTTTGCCGCCTCGCTCAAGGCGTCGTCTGGGGACGAGGGCGCGGAGAGCACGTTCCGCCGGTTCGCGCAGCTGTACGGGCGCGTCGAGACCGTCTCGTCGGCGCTCGCCGTCGCGTGCGGGCAGGGCGGCGACGCGAGGCCCGGGGGCATCCGCGCGAACGACTCGGCTACGGAAGGGCGCGCGCGCGGCATCTTTGTCGAGTACGGCGGGCAGCCGACCATCGACGAGGCCGACGCGACGTCCCTGACGACGGAGTCCGTGCGGCTGTCGGTGCGGCACGAGGCGCTGGCGCTGTACCTCGGCCGCCTCATCCGGATGCTCTGGAAATCCCCCGTCATCTCCGTCGGCGTCGCTCCGGCGGGCGGCGTCGCCATTAACTCGATGGTCGCGACGAGCAAACTCATCTCGGTGCAGGACAGCCTGGAGAAGCTCCGAAAGTTCCTCGACGCCAACCGGACCTTCATCCAGGGGCTGTCTGGCCCCTCGGACCTGCAGCGGGTGGCGAGCAAGAAGGAGGAGGTGGCGCTGCAGGCGGAGCACCAGGCCATGCACGGCCTAGAGAAGCTGATGGAGAGCATCTCGGAGGGCATCTCGTTCGTGCTGATGCTCTTCGACGAGCGGGTGACCGACATCTACGCGCGCCTCGACGACGAGACGCGCCGCGGCCTCGGGGACCTGACGTACGAGAAGCTCTTCTCGTCGACGCCGGGCAAGGAGCTCGCCAAGGTGCTGGTCAAGGCCATCGTCAACCGCAACATCGAGAGCGGGTCCAACGTTGAGACGGTGGCGGACGCGCTGCGGCGGAGGTGCGGGAGCTTCTGCAGCCCTGACGACGTCGTCATCTTCAAGGCGCAGGAGCAGCTCAAGCGCGCGTCGGAGCGGCCCGCGGACTCGAGCGCCGCGCGGGCGCTGCTGCAGGAGAGCCTGACGCTGTTTGAGAAGGTGGCGGGGAACCTCTCGTTTGGGAACCTGGAGGCCGCGGTGGACGAGTACGTCAAGATGCGGTACTATGCTGGTGCGATCCGGTTGTGTCTAGGGGTCGCGCGGGAGAAGGACAGGGGGAACGCCGCGCTGGCGTGGGTCAACGACGGGAGGCCGGCGGGAGACCACCGCGCGGCGGCCTACGAGCAGCGGACCGTGTGCTACGACCTCGTGCACCGCGTCCTCCTGCGCCTCGAGGAGGCCGAGGGCGCGGCGCCCGAATCCATGGACGGGCGGCCGACGCTGTCGGCGACGAAGCGCGCCGAGGCGCACGAGGTGGTCAACTCATCCGGCGACGAGGTCTTCCACTTTGGGCTGTACCAGTGGTACATCGACCAGGGCTGGACGGACCGCATCCTGGGGATCGACTCGCCGCACGTGGTGACCTTCCTCGAGGACCTGGCGCGCACGGGCGCCGAGCACGCGGCGCTGCTGTGCAGGTTCTACACGCACCAGGGGCAGTACTTCAAGGCCGCGACGGTGCAGTACGAGCTCTCGCAGTCGGACTTCCGGATCGGGATCAAGGAAAGGATTAATTTGCTGAGTCTGGCCAAGACGAATGCGAATGTCGTGAGTCCCGGGGTGGCAAGGCAGCAGCAGCAGGGGCTGAATCATAGCATCTCGGGGCTGTTGGAGGTTGCGCACATTCAGGATGATATTCTGGAGAGGTTGAGGGTCGATGCTAGGATTGATCCGCAGAGGCTGGTGGAGATTGAGGAGGTGTTGGACGGGAAGATCCAGGGTCTAACAGAGGTGAGCTCCATCCTCCCTTTTCTCTCTACCCCTCTACAACATCTACACCGCCCACCTATACCCAGTTTGAGGAAAGTATTGTTGGAAACGGTACTAACGCGACCAGCTCTTCAACGAATACGCCGACCAGGCCGGCTACTACGACATCTGCCTCCTAATCTACCACGCGGCAGACTACCGCAACCCGACCACAATATCCGAGACCTGGGCCTCCCTAATCGACCAGGCCCACGAGGACGCCGCCGCGGCCGACGGCCCCGACGCGCCCCTCCCCTACGAGTCCGTCTCCGTCAAGATCCAGAACATCGCGCACCGCACCGCCTGCGACACCGTCATCTTCCCCATCGCGGCGCTGCTCCCGGAGGTCTGCCGGTACGCGGTGGCCCAGGGCCAGGACGCGAGTATCGGGGCGGATCCGACGTGGCCCGCGCAGCTGTTCCTTGGGGTTGGGGCGTCGCACGACGTTGTGGTGCGCGTGCTGGGTGGCGTGTTTGATACGCAGGATTACGGGTTCGATACGCCGGCCAGGAGGGCGCGGCTGGTGGAGGTCATCGCGTATGTGGTTGGCTCGTGGTGCAGGGAGGTGAGGAGGAGGGGGGGCGCGGGGGTCACGGCGGGGAAGATGGGGATGGGGACGGGCGTCGCGGAGTTGTTGGAGAGGTGCGAGGCGGGGCTGCCGGCGCCGCCGGGGGGTTCGAACCCGGGGGGCATGGAGGTGCCGGAGCTGAGGAGGGTTGTTAGGACGCTGAAGAGGGATGTTGGGGGGCTGGTGGACAGGATGGGGAGTACGCTGAGGTTTGCGTGAGGGGACCTGTCCCCTCCCGGCTTGTGAGTGTGTCGTGCGTGTGTATGTCTGTTGTGGAAAAGTGTGAGTAAGGGGGGGGGGGGGGTTTRTGGRAATGAAAGGAGRGGGGTGGGGGGGG
>JAGFNX010000267.1:0-71105 GCA_017657125.1 Scopulariopsis brevicaulis
GCCCCCCCGACCCCCCCCCCCCCCCCCCAAACTGCGGCCCTATCCCCATAACCTTAACCTTTTCCTACTTATGCCTTGACCTCCGCTCCTCCTCCGTCCCTCGTCCGTCCCCGTCGTTTCCTTTGTCGTTTCGTCGCTCTTTTTATTCGTCCTACCAGCAACTCCGGTTGCATCTGTACAATCCTTCATCATGGGGTTGTTGATGCCGCGGCGCCCGGAGCACGAGGATGTGACCAAGATCCCGACGCCGCCGCTGCAGCAGGTCGCGCTCTTCCTCAACTTCTTCTTCCCGGCGCTGTCCGTCATCGCCGTGGCGCTCCGGGCGTACTCACGGATCAAGACGCGGCAATGGGGCCTGGATGACTACCTCATCCTCATTGCGCTGCTCTTTGCGCTTCTCATGTGCGGGCCCTTCTATCTCTGTGAGTTCCCTCAAAACTTCACCCAAGACTCCAGACGACGAGGTCTAACAATGCCTCCGTAGACGTCAAGCTCGAGTACTTCGGCTGGCGCCAGGAGGACGTGCCCGAGTTTGACCCCGCCCCGGGCATGTGGTGGTTCTACCTCGCCCAACTCTTCTACAACCCGGTTCTCGCGCTCGTAAAGGCCTCGATTCTCGTCTTCCTGCTCCGCCTCGGCTCCCACAAGCGCAACGTCCGTTACTGCATCTACGCCCTGAACACCTTCAACGGGCTGCAGGCCGTCGCCATCTTCCTCGTCGCGCTGCTGCAGTGCCTGCCCATCGCGGCGAACTGGGATCCCGTGGTCAGGGAGAGCGCCACTTGCGTGGACAACTCGTTCCACGTCACGATTACGTGCCTGACGCTGTTTACGGACATCCTGGTTCTGGCGCTGCCTTTTTGGATTTTCCTGGGGCTCAAGATGCCGCCCGCGGCCAAGATCGCCATCATGGTCGTCTTCATGCTTGGTCTCGCGTACGCCTCCCCACCCGTCACATTGCCCCCTTCTTCCATCGAGAATGTACTTACTAACCTCCGCACAGTGTCACAGTCATCGGCATCGTCCGCCTCCACTCCGTCATCAAGCTCTTTTACCTGACGCCGGCGCCCGGCGCGGACCCCTACCATGACATCGGCGTGATGCTCAACGTCGTCGAGATCAACCTCGCCATAGTTTGCGCCTCCGGCCCCGCCCTCCGCCCGCTCTTCCGTACCTGGTTCCCAACCCTCTTCGGCGGCACGAGCGCCAACTACCTCTCGGGCGGGAACAAGCCCTCCGGCTACGGGTACGGGAACTCTTACTATAACGGCACGGGCCGGCAGACGACGGTCACTGGAGGTGGTGGCGGCACCGGGATTGCGCTCAAGTCGATGAGGGGAGGAGGTCCCTCGAGGTCACAGCACACCGAGTGCCGGAGTGTCTCGCCCAGCGGGTCCGAGGAGGAGATCATGACGTATAACGGCATCCTTAGGACGACGGACCTGCAGATGAACTACGAGGATGGGCATGAGCCGCGGATGGATGCGAAGCCGAGCAAGGACGAGATGGGGATAGCGCACTGAGCTTGCTGCGCGGGACAAAATTTTACCTTCTAATTAGTGTACACTTACGGATGTCAAGCGAGTACGATTACACGGAATAAGAACTCGGGATCTGGGCACGGGCGGCGACGTCCTCACCCCCCTCCTTCATTCAGCTAGTGTTTGGAACACATTGACCTCGTACGTACCTCTTTGTGCTGTGGAGCAACCAGGCCTCCTCGTGAAGAAGTGGAGACACCCCGCGGACATGGGCCATCCCTGCGTCCTGTTTCCGATTTCTGGAGACCGAGTGCCCCCACATAAAAAGTTCTTCATGGTTTCAGCGCCAAGACACGCCGGTAGTGCTGATCCCAGCCGCATACGGCAGTTAGCACCAATGTGAACCCCCTCAGCCCCATTCGAGGCTCCACCCTGGGCCGTCCACCGGATTTCGGGTCGTCGGCACCTTCCGGGCTTCCCAGTCCTCTCCCTGTTCTCCATGGCGAAGGTGAGGGCTTCCCAATCCGGGGAGCTACCGGGACCCGCGATGAGGTGATGGCGGTCCACTCTTTCGCCGACGAGGCTGGGACCGACTATTGATTCCCCTTGCCAAGCCACCGGAAGGCGATGGACTCTACTTCGTAGTGTCGTTGTTCCAAGGGGATAAGTGCGGTTTCCAGAACGCTAGGCCGAGACTAGGAGACTATTGGGCCGGAAGGCAGATATAGAGCCGGCGAAGGCAGAGCACGAAAGCACGTGCGGCGCAAGGGCTGCCCGACTTGTCCAATGATACAGGTGTGTTGTAATAATACCTTCCGTTACGGAATGTCACCCCCGACGGAGTGTCTACCGCTCACGGACGTACATACAAGCAAAGCTGTCAGTGTCACCTTTAGCTGTAGTACAAGTTGCGGAGCCCATCGTGCCCGGGCCCGAGACACTCCTCTTCCCTTCTCCGCGACGCACGGAGGAAATCCGTGAGCGGAATATCGCGCTGGGAAGAAGGCCCGCAGAAACCCACCAGACATGTCAATCCGGCCGGTTCCGAGTGGGTTCTGGCACGGTTACCGCTGTCTCGGAAGCTTCCGGCCCCTAGCATTAATATAAGTAGAAAGGGGCCCCGGTCGTTCTGAGGGGCGACCGTGCCGGCCAGGCCGCATTTTGACGGCGGGCGAGGACATGGCGGGCTCGGGGACAGGGGTGAGGGACCGGCCTAGGCCCTAACTTCGTACACGCACTTGATTGCCCCACTTGTCATTTCAGTTATCTGGTCCTTATCGGTTGAACTAGTCCTTGGTATGGCAGGCGCGCACCTTCCCGTTGTGGAGAGGATGATGCTGTCGGCAGTTCCTTCCGTGTATGCGATTATCATTATAGTACAGGTATTAGATAGCAGTAACATGCCCTGCTAAAGTGACGGGAATCCGTCTAGTGTACACGTGATACCGCGTCAACCTCGTAGTGTTAGTCCATAGGCCAGGCAGTCATCGAAACCACAACAAAGGCAACCAACGAAAGTGACGTCGCGTAGACATCCCCTCACTACCTCGCACTCGCACTTACCCTCCCGTCACCACATTTCATACGCCGCCTCACAGGCGCTCCTTTCACGCAGCAATAGCAGCGCCGGCGGACAGCCACCAAGCCGTGACCATGTCCACCAGCATCCGAAGGTACATCTACCAACAGTGCAGGCCCGTCTTCACGGGCCCCCTCGCCAATGTCCGCCAGGCGCAGGTCATCAGGCGCGTCGTCCAGGAGAACTAGGAGCTCCTGCAGCCCCTCGCCGACAAGCTCTGCGGCTTGGACAACCTCGTGTACGCGCTGACGCCTATGCTCAAGACCAGGATCTTTGAGCTCGATGAGGACGTCGCGAGGGCCGTGTACCCGCAGTACTTTCATCCAAAGGGGAGGAGAAAGGGAAAGGGCGGCAAGTCTGCTGCTTCGAAGGAAGGCAGCGCCACTGCCAAAGTCACAGCGGCCTCGAAATTGTCCGGGGATGAGAAGAACGACTTGTCTCAGGATGGAACTACTGAGCCCGTAAGGGCTGTGAAGGATGTTCCCGAGAGCAGCACCGCCACGTCCACCCATGCGAGCGAGACGTCAACCGAAGCCACCACCTCTGCTTCCACCAGTGTCTTCAGCGATACGGCCAAAACCGCAACCGCCGTTCCTGCCAAGTCCTCAGAGGACCTGCTCAAGGACGCAGTTACTCTCGCGACCCAGGCTCTCAAAGGCTCTGGAGCAGCTACGGCTCCCGCCTCCACCGGGAAGCCGGACGCCTCGAGCGGGGACAAATGTTCCCTAGTCTCCTCCGTCAACAACAAGTTTGCTCAATTGAATGTTGGTATGTAACCCTGCTATGCGTCCACCCCGTCGAATCAGTTGCCTGACAAGCTGCTAACAACCCTCCGGGCTTGACATCGTCAAAGAATCACGACGAAGCTGCCCCGAAGGCCGCAGCCAGGATTACCGATGACTTCGCCAGTGTCGCTGGAGCTCAGGCGAGCGACATCCCCGGCAGTACGTTCCGCCTGACCAAGACATACACCCTGACCCGAGTGCAAACCCCGGATCTCATTGTATCGCCGTACGAGGCCACCGGCGACGAGTCTCCCGGGTTCGCCAACGCCAACGCGGACCGGTGCGAGGATTCTGCCCGGATCTTGGCCTGGCCGAGGATGCCCACGAGAGGACATTCTGACCAAGCGGCAGTGTCTTCGCAGCCCACTACCTCAACGGCCAACGCCACGGGGGTCCAGTTGGACAGTGTTACACATGGTATGCCTTGCCAGGGTTGAACGCTCTGCATCTCGTGGCTAACCATCCTGTCCGTAGGTACACGGGATAGCACGATCGATTCCACGGCGGGGGCCGGCGATACGCCCTACGGGGTCTCCGACACTAGTACGTCGACCTCACGTCATATAATCCACCCTCGTGCGCTAACCAGCCCACAGTGGACTCATTCGTCAAGGCTCCGTTCATGGTGACCTTTTACCCCCCGCGCGAGGCCCAGCGCCTCATCTTTGCGCACTCGAAGCGTATCGTCCAGGACGCCTGCTTCGACTTTGCAAAGCGCAGCCTCCCCCAGGTCCTGGCGGACAACGGCTGGGAGCGCCCCCGACAGGTCGACCTCGTCGAGTGGGAGCCCATCCTCAAGAAGCACAGCCGCACCCTTTCATCGTCAAACAGCACCCTGGGCGCCATCACCAGGATCGGTGAAATCGCCGTGCATGACCCCTTCATTCATGCCAGGTCGATCACACGCCTCCTCGACGCGGCCGTGGACCTGGTCGCCTACCACTTCCGCGACTACGCCCGGGCGTCGAAGCTGTGGGATGTCAGGACTGAGGTGCACAAGGCCATGGAGAGCGCCCGGGACAAAGCCAACGATGCCATAGCCGCTCTTCTCCGGCGGGCCATGCATGATCCCGAGGTTGGGCTCCTGCTCGAGGCGTCGCTGCTGGAGATTCTGCACGCTCATGGGGAGTAGGGATGACGCGGGATCTGCCATGCGCAGAAATAATAGACTGACGGAAGCATGGGAGACGGTGTTCCTGGAGAAAAGAGCGAGTGCAGCGCGGGAAGCGGGACAAGCTATGTAGCTATTCCATGGACGTAAAACTGGACCTCATGAGAGGCAGGATACTGGATAGGGATACTCGGAAGTTTCTCAGGGAAAGTCAGACTGGGCGCTGAGTGAACACAGCCTACCATAATGGAAAATTTGGCATTTCCCTCTACCTCTCCTGTGGAACCCGTGACACTATGACATTTGTGAAATGTGGGCATCACGTTACTGAAGCAAGGCCTTTCTCACTTCCATAGTCTGCCGATGAAGGAGAACGTGGTCGGGCAGGTGAAATGGAATCCATATACCTACAGATACTCGTGCTCCGGGTGTGTGCCAAGTAAGGTAGGAAAAAATGTAGTTTTAGGGGTATCAGTCGAAGCGTAGAGCTTCTTATCTCTATCTCGGGCGGTATGCTCAGGGTGTTAAATGTAATGCCCGAAGCGAAGGTCAATTTCCGGGGGGGGTAGCTGCTTCCTTTTTGACCCTGCAAGCGGCTGGGCCGAGATCACGTCCTTGGCGAGCCTCGCGGAAAAGCTCGACATGCTGCAGAGGAACGTCTGTACCATGTCGCGTAGCTACTTCTGGAGGATGGTAGGGTGTAGAATAAGAACCTTTTTCTTCGAATCTCTGCAGGTATTTTCAGTCAGTGACCTTGTTGAAGCCCGGGCTCCTGCTCTTGATGGGCACTGGGATCTGAGGACACGAAGTGGTGTCATCCGCAGCGCTCCCTCGGCTGAAACGGACAATATGCCTGACGAGTTACGCGCCGTTTGGTAGTTTTCCAGGGTCTTGGTTATCCAGTGATCGGTCCGAGAGTCCTGTACAGGATATAGTCCTATTCCTTGGCCGTAGACTCGTAGTAAGCCCCGCTGCTCCTCCAGCTGAATGTGGAACCGGGTCGATACTCGATGCCTTCGCGATCTAACACCTCACGGCACAGTTGTTGGACTCCGGGCTAGGTGAGAAGGTGCTCGGCGCCTGTTGTGTGGCTCTTTGGTATCGCCGACGCCAGCTGCTCATGGAAGGCTTACTTGTTAACTTTAGCCAGTTGCGTTACAATATGGCCGTCGGTATATCCCGCACATAATCATTCGATCTCGTCAAGTCGGATATCACGTTTATACGGTGGGTATGGAATGTACTCAGGATGGAATGAGTACTCTTTGAGCAGAGAGACTAGAGGGAGAAGAGTTGTGTTGACATTATGGCAAAGCCAGTGGCAACCACTCTTATGATCGAGGCGAGCACCAGGGGGTCGTCATGCATGAAGCCCACTCCATCCCAGAATCAGGGACGCATGCTTCGTAACCTCCTCGTTTTAGCCGGGCGCTGTATCCAGATATAAGATATAATGCTTTATACTAGTCAACGTGGTCATGTACCCGCGGAGTGCACCATACACCCCGTATCCGGGCACAATATGAAAGTCAATCGTCCTACAATATGGCAGTCGTCTTACACACATTCATTCAATCTTGTCAAGCGGGATACGGTGGTCATGCACCCAGAGTGCTTGGGGGCGCAACGGTGGACCGAATGCTGGCTCTGGCCGGGTTTCTCTAGATACGCATCCAATCAAGCGGAAAAGAAGGGCAAGGGAACGAAAGGACTTATACGCCGAATGTGTGTAAGTGATGCCGGGGATATTAGCGTTTGTAGTTTCTGCAAGCGTCTAATCATCTATAAGATATCCGCGCCAAAAAAGGTTCCGCCAATTGATAGACCGGTAAGCCCATACGCCATACAGCAAAAGTACATCGCTCATACAATGACACAGTGCAGAAATGAATATTTATATGCCCTCCCAGATAGCCAATGTACGTGAATGTGCAGTTCTTATGAAAAGTATGACATGAACAAAGTATATGCCAGCCAGCGGCCAAGCCCCCGGAAATCAAATCACAAAATATACCTAAAGTGACGGTTCTATAGCTCTGTTAGTCGTGCTGTCTATATGGTCATTGGCCGAGAGAGAAATCCCAAGAAGCAGCATACCGTCATATCAGTAAAATCGTCGTCGTATGCGTTGTTGAAGCTCTCCTCGTTACCTTCTTTGTCTCGTTTTTTATTAGAGTACACGCAGAGGAAGCGGTAAAAGAGCACGAGAAGCAAGGAGGTGGCAGTCGTGATTACCAACGTGGTAAACGCGGGCCCGTATCGGGGGCCGTTCTCTTCCCTAAATAGCATAGGCCCGATGAAGTTACCTACTCGACATTAGCCGCTCGTTTCGCTCCCATAAGCCGGCATGGATGGGGATGGAATTTATAAAGGTAAAGGGATACTCACCGAGGCAGTAGCCGATATACATGCCGGCAGAAGAGACCGATTTCTTAGTGTAACCAGCCGTGTTGGCGATCTGTACACCCATGAGGATGGCGTAGCCGGCGCTGAAAGCCGGGAGGATATATATGGCGAATAGCAGGCCTCCCGTCTGTGTCACCGGGAGGAGCCACAGGAGGAGGCAAGATACGATCGTGACTAACATCGTACCGGCGAAGATATACGTCCGAATATTCTCAAACTTGCGGGCGAGATGTGGAATGGTGAGTAGCATCAAACACCCGCAGAAGCCGCTCGGCATCTTAAGGAGTAGTGAGTTGAGGCCGCTGAACCCCATTCCCTGAATAATAATGGGGATAAAGGTCGACATGGGCCCGTTGACGATGGAAGACAGGAGCGAAATGGCGAAGACAGTCAAGAACTTGAGGTCCATGAGCAGCTCCCAGACCTGGCCGATCTTGAAGTGTGTGTTTCGCACGCCGGCATTATTGCTCCGGAGGCGCGCCACGAGGATGTAGCGTTCGCGGTCGCTAAAGCCCTTGGCCCGCACGGGATCCGGCGGGAGGACCCACCAGAGCCCTATGCCCCAGACGATAGTAATGCCGCCGGCGAAGTAGTACATATACCTCCACGACGAGATGCCGCCGTTAATCGTGCCGAAGGCGTAGTTAATTAGCGGCGAAAGCATGGATGCGAAGCCTGTGGAGCTATACCATAACCTATTCGTATAGAGCTATTAGCGGTGGGCTTCTGGAGGAAGGGGTGTATAGCGATTGGGGACCAAACGTACCCCATGCGAACAGCCTGCTCATCCTTCTTATAAAATCCTCCCTACTCCGAATATTAGATCACGCTCACTACTGACACTGTCTCTCCCATCCTCGAGCCAACATCGACTCACCACAATGACCATGAACATCGGACTGACGCCACTTTCAAGGAACCCAAGAAAAAAACGCTCCGTATAGAGGGTCTGGTAATTGAAACAGGCGGTCGTGAGAATGAGGCAGATGCCCCAGACGGCGACGATGAGCGAGGCAACACGCTCGATAGGGTACCGCTGCGCAAGAGCCATCTGCGGGTAGGCGCCGACTAAGGCGCCGAGGTATAGAATGGAAGCGGACCAGGAGAAACGCTCTCCTTCGAGGAGACCCAGGTCCTCTCGCAGACCGAAGAGGGCCTATTGGAAGAGGAAGCACGTCAGCGGGATGAAAAGAGAGACTTGAGAGAAGATATCCTACGTACTGCTTGGGATAACATGCTCTTATCGTAGTGCTGTAGCCCGAACGTTATGCAGAGCGCCGGCATGAGCCGCCAGTCCAGCCTCCGCCGAACCGCCTTCTCCTCGTCCTCTGTCCACTCTAGGCTGCCCGTGTAGGCCCCCAGCACTTTCATCGCCTCATCATGGTGCTCCGTGTCCACGCCTGTGACCTTGATCGGGGGGTCGCCGGGGCTCTGGGGCCTATCGTTCTCGACCTGCCCCGCCGAGGCGCCCTTCTCTGGATCGGGTGACATTTTTCTTTAAACAGGCGGTAGTCAAGTCTTTTGATGGTAGGGGAATGTGGGAGAATAGTAAAGAATGGGGAATAACGTGGGCCTTTGCTACTGAGCGTCCTGGTGCGAGGTGTCCGAGGGCCTGTTATGCGAACAGGGACTGTGGCAGGACCTCATGACTCCCATGGGATACTAGTATAGATACCCGGGCCACAGGGATGCTACGACGTCGATTCCATACCCCATGGGGATATCTGGATAGGCCCAGCCCCATAATCATGTTAGATCCCCTAACCCAACGGGGACATTTCGCACTCAGCGCGCGGGAATTCTAGCCTGGAGGGTGAGAAAGTAGGAATGCCGGGGTGGGGATGGCTGGCTAATGTGACACCAAAACGCCCCCCCCGCGGGGTTAACCTGCCGGCAAGTCTCCTGGGGCCTAGGCCAGGGCCCAGGCGGGATGCAGGCGGGACCCATACGGGTTAGGACTGAATAACATGTCTTCTCCTAGTGTAGGATTATTTCCTATATAGAGGGTAAGTGGGTAAGCTAAGAGAGGGCGAAGGATGATACTAACTAGGAAGGAGCAGACGCGGAGACCGTTGTAGTAGCGCGGACACCGCACTTTGGTCCGGGAGATGGGCGACTACGAACTCCGCGGGCGCCATATTTGCCGAGAAACCCTGGGGTCGGTAACTTGGAACAGGTGGGCGTCAGGCATGGTGAAAGCAACAAGTACACTCACACTCTCTCTGACGGCGACATCGGCTGGTGACACATGGATTGCCGATTTGTCCAACCGTCCGCCCGCCATCTCCGCCGCCTTCGCCGGATACATGCTTCCGGACAATCTCAGACCAGACCCGACAGTTGTGCCAGCCAGGGTTCCATATTCCCCTCAGCCCTGGGTCGAAATTGGTACCTGCATGTGGTGGTGGGAGGAGACAGCGGGCGGCGACCGGACACCCCTCCCACTTGTACTTGAGATGTCGAACGAAGGGAGACGCCAGCTTGGAGCCATAACAATAACCATCCGCACTTCTCACTCTCTGGTATTTCCCCTAACAATACCATCCATATCAAATATGGCAGCCTCTAAGGACATCATCGCGGTCGAGGAGGCCGTCATCAACCCGAATGACGTCGACTTTCTCGCTGATGTGGCCTCTATGTACGCGCCCGGCGCAAAATCTCCAGCCTCCAGCACCGACGCTGCGGCGCAAGGTGCTTAATTTGGTAATTCTAATAATGAAATTAGATAGTAGCTGATAGCTCGTGATGGTTGGCGAGGGCGGGCGGGCGCGGTGTACGGGGACGGGATGCTTGGGAGAGGAAAACCATTAGAGAAGCTCCTGTTGGCAGGGAAAATACGACAGAATGCTGTGGGCTTTCTGGACTGGCCCACTGCCTGGTGGGGGAGGAGAAAGGTGCCGCAACGGTATACCATGGCACGAGCGGCTGCTGACGAGTAGGCATGTTATGTCCTGATCACTAGACTTCGCGCGGCGAGGCATCTACTGAACATAGATATACGGCGCTATAGAGTTATTGCCCACCATCGTAGGAGTTTAATTAATTGATAAGGGACGCACATAGGGAATCGCGTTGCAAGCGATGGTCCACTCCTCCAAGATAGGCCAGGCTTGGTGTTGAGGAAGGACCTTCCGCGGGAGGTGACCCGAACCTCAGCTAGGTTCTGGCGTGGTTTTACAATATCATGTCAGCAGCAGTTGAGAAATAGGTAAAGGGTGAATGAATCCTGCGATGCCCTCACCTGATGTCGGCAAAGCCGAACTTGAGCGGCTAAATGAGTTCGGAAGGACCATGTTGTGCGAACGCGATCTTATGCTCGTCTGTCCCACCGTCTAAGGGGTGGGGCATCGTAAATTTTGACGTTGTGCTCCCAGAGCCGATCCGAGTAGTAGCTGAGCCGAGACCCACGCACCTTACAAGTGCGTTCGAGAATCGTCGAGATCCACTTCTTCCCGCGTTTGGTGGTGAGACACATACGCATCAAGGGGCTCAGCTGCGACTACGGGGCACGGGGCATGGGGATGGACCCCCAGGTGGAGGCTACATCTGTTTACCCACAGCTTGAGCTTTCCCCACTTGCTCAGTTGTAGCTTGTTGCAGTCCCGTGTCTGTTGTTCGAGCCCACAACAGAATTTCTCGCTCCACGCCATCGAGAAACTCTGTATGGCGCCCCAAATGACCCGACTTAAATCCTTGTCATCCGGTGCTCCCATGAACGTCGTTGGACATACTTACTCCTGAAGTCACTACCGCGAAGCGTTAACTCCCGGGTTGGGGGTATAATAGAGCCATGTGAGATCTACATGTGTGGTGGACGGAACTTTGCTTTAACAGCGGACTAATCGTCACTGTATTCGGTTGTGTTTATGAGTAGGTCGGCTTGTTGGACAATGCTGGGTTCGAGTGCTGAGATGTTCATAGAAACTCTCCAATAGGTCTTTGTAGCACTTTACGTCTCGGGGTTTAAGACTTGGAGCTGGAATACTCATTTCTCAGGACCAAATACGAGGTACGTATTTCCGGCCAGGATTCTCCGGGACGAATTCGTCCAACCCCGGCACGAGCATATCTGTAGACCTGCTGATGCGCAAC
This sequence comes from Scopulariopsis brevicaulis, assembly GCA_017657125.1. Classification (NCBI taxonomy): domain Eukaryota; kingdom Fungi; phylum Ascomycota; class Sordariomycetes; order Microascales; family Microascaceae; genus Scopulariopsis; species Scopulariopsis brevicaulis. The sequence continues at coordinate 11,458 of JAGFNX010000267.1, forward strand.
TTTGTGATCAGATCTGGAGAGGACCGGGGCCCCATGCTCAGTACGGGACCCTCAAGTAGCGGAAACCGCATCAGGGATGTCATTTGTTTGCCGCGCCTGCTTCCGTGAAAGAGCGCTATATGCGGGGCATGGGTTGTTGAAAGCCGTCGTGTGACATCCAACCCCGCAGGATGGGGACCATGACGCTAGGTCTGTCCGTTCCGGATGTGGGCCCCCCTTGGCTGGGCGTGCCGTCCTGAACATCCCCAAGGTCGAGCCATTCCGCTGCGTCCCGATCTAGTCTCGCGTCAAACATGGTCCATGCGAATACGATGTGGGGCAGTTGAGTGGCTTACGACGTGCAATTGCTGAAGTGGAGCTTCCTAGCGTCGAGGATGCTTGCCGGGTGAGGTCATATTGTGGAAAATACGAATCTTGGCCCGATCCCGGAACTATCCCTACCAAGCCAATTATGTCTCTCCTCTCAGTCCCAAGGCAATATCAGATCCGCTGAAAGCTGACGGTCCGGTTTATATTATTTAGTTGCGCAAGTCCCCTTGAATTTAGGGATCTCGGGCAACAGATACACTCATTTTCAGCTTCCTCTTCCTGTCACTCGTTACTCGACGTTCCGAATCAATCAATCTGCGACACTACTTGACACTACAACACTTTATTCATCATGGCTACCACAACAACTACCTCGGCCGCGACGGCCACGTCCACCCACTGCAGTAACCTCTATGACACGCCCGTGAGGGATATCGCCTGCGCCGTCCCCTACTCCAAGGACAACCTCGACTACATGTCCAAGTGTTGCAACAATGCCGACGTCGTCAGCTACTACGACGACTGCGGGCTGTACTGCCTCGCGCTGGGTCAGAGCGCCGAGGACCTCACGAAGTGCCTGTACGGAAAGGGCGTCAAGTACGAGGACGTGTTCTGCAGGAATAACGGGACCGCGAGCGCTACTGCTACGGGCGGGGGCGATCTCATGTCTAGCGCGAGCGTTGTTGCCACCAGCGGCGCCAACAAGGATAAAGACGATGATGATGACGACGACGACGATAGCGCGGGGGCCCTCGCTCAGCCTCATGGGCGTACTACCGTCGTGGGTGTCGTGCTTGGGACGCTCCTCTTCTCGGCTACTGTCTTTGGGGCGGCGCTGGTTTAATGGTTTCCGAGGGCAGCGGCGAGACTCGAATGGAGCCGGCCAGACAAGAGGAGGACATGTACGGACATGATGATTAGAGGTCATAGATTCTTGGATAACCTTCACTTTCATTTCTATTACCCCATCTTTTTCAATACTAGTTGCTTGTGAACAAGGCGCCTTAGATACCAGCTAGTTATGCTCCGTTATTACGCGTTAAAGAAATGCGAAACTCGGGACGAGTCGCCGTCTCTTAAGGACCACTTGTATGTGTTCCTAGTATATAGCCACTATAGACCATCACGGCCTATGCAATAGAGGTTACTCTCCTGGTTTATATTCCCATGGATCGATAGACCTCGATTGTGAGAGTGCAGAGCCCGTCTTCGTCATATTAACATCGTTCGTATCCGCAACACAAACGCGTCAGAAACGGGATGCCGGAAAAGGGACATGGTGCGATGGCCCCGCCTGTCCGCGAGACAGTCAACATGTATCCAAATGACGCCATTATGCAGGGTTTTCGACCTACCTTTTGAAGCGGGCGGGTAGTTGGGGTTTCTGGGGCGGTAGCTCGTGCTAGCAATAGCGGAAGGATGATTATCGCCTCGTATCCCGCGCTCGTGTTCGGCACTGGGCTCGGCCAGCAGGGGGTGTGGGGATGAGACGGCTAAGCAGATCCTGAAGCTGGCTGAAAACAGGGCTTTGGCATCTCGCAAACTAATGCTGGGCTGGCGAAAGCCGCCTAGGCCGGCCCCTCGCATTCTCCCTTTTTGTGTAAAGCTTCTGAAGCAGTCTTCGATTTCTCGCCCCGTCTGGTCAAGCTGCATTCTCACCCAGGGCCGGAGCTGTTGCCCTGTTGCCTGAGCCCGTGTTCCCAATGCGAAACTCCGTTCGACCGGAAGAACATGGCGTTTAATTTTACCCCTGCTAGCGTCGATGGCGCATGGACGTCGAGGATACACCAGTCCCCACTCCGACTCTCAGCTGGGTGGGGCGTGCAGTCTAGCGCTGGTTCGCCTTACCTCGGCCCGCTTCAGCTGAGACCTGAGAAGATCCACTGGTCCCGGTGTCATTTGCATCCTGCAATCCCTCGCGGCACGTCCGATATAGGAGAAAGGTTCGGGGGCCTAGGAGAATATCCACCAATCCCACTTGTATTGAAAGCTACTTTGAATTTGCCTTATCATGGAGCTTCTGCTTGGAGGCCTAGAGCCTCTTGACGACAAAAAGGGGTAAGATGAGTCCTCGTGTAGAAACCGTGCCCCAAGTCTAACGAAAGATAGGACAACCGAGATGCCTATCGGTATCCTCACTTCTCCCTACCATCCACGTCGCATGCGAGACCTTTGCTCACGAACAAACCCATCAAAAAGATTATACCACTAGCGAAGATACTATATTTAACCCGTCGAGAACATTCGTTCCATTAATGGCCTGATAAAAAGGCCCAATAATTACTCCCGATGCTCAACTCGAGATGCGTCCTCCAAGTCCATTTTATCCTTCGCCATCACATAACCGTCCGCATCAGGTTGCTGGAGGTCTGTAACATGCCCCTTGAACTTCCAAGCAGGAAGCCTCTTATCGAACAACTCGTCAAGCTGCTCTAGGCTCCTTCCCTTCGTCTCAGGAATAAAGAAAAAGACAAACGTGGCGAGGATAAGGTTGCTGCCGGCCCAGATAAAACAGTATTTCGGGCCCCAGTTAAGAGCCTCAGGGTTAATAAAGTAAGGGGAACAGTAGGCGCTTAGCCACGAAGTGAGAAAGCTAGCGCACTGGGATAGTCCAACTGTCTGGGCTCTGAGTCTTTGGGATGGTATCTCCGTCTGGAGAGCCCATAGCACAGGGCCCTGGCCAACGCCGTACATCCAGACAAATATGATACTTAACCCTACAAGGGCCTTTCCTGCTGATGTCGATCCTGGAGGGGTGACGGTGTAAATGATTGCTATAGCAAGCTGGGCTAGAGCGTTCATTATAGAGGCTCCTATGAGGAGGTATCGGCGGTCGATAAATCGTGCAGCCGGGAATGCTAGCATATTGCCCGTAATCGCGATGGCCAAAGTTACCATGACCCATGTAAAGGAGTCCTGGATGCCGGCCTGGACGAAGAAGTATACCGAGAAGTTCGACATAAAGTACATACCCGTGCTGGCCTGCGCTGCACCGGTTGAAACACTGAGGAGTGTCCGTCGAAGGTCTATGCCCCGGAAAGCATCCTTAAATTGAACAGAAGAGTTCAGTCTCGTCTCCTCAAGCCAAGCCTTCTTCATAACTTCGACCTCTTCAGCTAGTTGAGCTTCGTCGGTAACTCCTCGTAGCCTTCGGATAGCACTAGCGGCCTTTTCGTACTGGCCTTTCGTAATATAGTAGCGAGGGGTCTCCGGGAGGAAAAGTAAGCCGATGGAGATTGCTACTGGGATAGCAAACATAACGCCGAGGGGGATTTGATATGACTTTCGGGTAGCGTAAATTTGGGTATAGTTGTCCACAAGTATACCGATCACGGCTCCTATATTGATTTGCAATATAACCATGCCGACGGCCGCACCCCGAAGGAACGCTGGTGCTGATTCACCGATATAAATAGCGGAGTATGTGCTGTAGAAGCCGTTCGCGAACCCGAGAAGTATACGGCCAACGTAGAGCGCAGCGATATCAGTGCTTGCAATCTGCATGGTGATAGACACTGCAGATATGGCCGAGGCTAGCCATATGCCGACTCGCGGGCTGATGTAGCCTCCAAATTTGAAAATTATGATGCATGCTGCAAGCGCTCCAAGGCTGATCAGACTCTGGAGTAACGTTTGCACTGTAGTGCTAATGTTATAGCCGATAGGATTGGTAGGCTGGTTAGAAAGGAACAGTCGGTCAGCATTATTCAGAATACTTAGATGTGAATTGACTCAAGCACTTCTTACTTACATCGACATAACCAAAGACAGCTAGAAACCCTGGCATAGATTGAAACCCTGCAACAGCAGAGGTATCATATCCATATTGGAACTGGCAAAGAGCGATGAAGAAGCAGATTCCGATGAATCGCTTCTCGCCCCAGATGGTGAGTGGTTGAGCATTCATGGGCGACTGCAATGCCGTCTTCATTATTTAGTTTGCGGCGGCGGGCAGATGAGGAAAAATGAAAAGGCGAAGAACACGGTTAGCCCCGGGGGAGGGAAGAAAGATGGTCGACTTATACTACCTCGGGAGCTCTGAGGTGGCCAGTGTTTGCATGTATAACTCCAAAGAACCCAAGTTCATTTCCGCCAGAATTTTTGCCTAGAATTTACCCCGGTAATGTACATGATTTCCCCACACCAGTGACCGGTTAGATCCTAACTATTGGATCAGCGTCCGACGTAAAGTCTGCCGTTTACAGGGAACCCTGTCCAGTTTTGGTTAGGCGTGGTCGGCAGATAAATTATTTCGGGGCCATGGGTCCGATGGAACCCAAACAAACGCCCTCGGCTCGGGAATTTCCCCGAGCCGGGATCCAAGACCACTCTTGTTGGGGTCATTGAGCTGTCAAATTCCAATTGGCCTCTCGGGGCTAGCTCAGGATTTCGGGACACCACTCCCGACTGGAGCTATAAAGGATGCTAAGTTCTTGTTATGCCCAAGTGATATACCTTGGTCGAGTAAATAAGCTGCTACGCATCTACTATTCCTCCTCGATAATTAAATTGTCACAGCGATTTCATAAACGGAAAGATGAGCAATATGGACAATACGGCTCTTCTTAAGAAGGTTGAGAGCATGGAGGCTGCGCTTGAGAAGCTCACCGGTAGGTACATTCTAGCAATGGTACGCCTGCGTTAACTAACTATACTTTTACTTCTTCTCAGCCGAATCAGCTGTGCGGAAGTTACAGCACATGTACGGGTATTATCTTGACAAATGCTTGTACAAGGAGGTACGAATCGATGACTCCATCGACTGCGGCCCAACTCAAAGGCTAGTCATATGTTAATGCAATCAGGTGGCGGATCTGTTTTCAGACTCTCCAGACGCCTATGTCCAGTTCTTGAACGGGCGCTTCAGAGGCAAGGAGTCGATTCGGCGACTTTTTATTAAGCGCTGGAGTACACATTTTGTTGATGGGCGGAACGGGCCTATCGATGGCTGGCTCCTGGACCATTTTATCGGTCAAGATGTCGCAGATTTGCAGTCCGGCACCAACATCGTGAAGTATCGCGGTCGGACTCTAATGAGCGCCGGTACTCATAAGAGCTTACCTGATGATTACCCGGGTGGCCACCGCCAATGGTGGGAAGGGGGTGTCTACGAGAACGAGTATATCAAGGAGGATGGCGTGTGGAAGATCTTTCGTCTTCGCTACTATCCGTTCTGGCACGGTAGCTTCGAGGATGGTTGGAAGAATTCGGAGCAATTTGTACCTCTGTTTAAGGAGGTCTACCCAGAGAACAAGTTAGGCCCTGATGAGCTTTGCGATGAGGTAAAGCTGTGGCCAGATACTCGCGTGGTACCTTTCCACTACGCTCACCCTGTTACTGGGAAGCAGGTGGCAGAGGAAGACATGCAGGCACCGAAGTGGCGGCAGCCGGCGGATACTGCACCCCCGGCGAGGACTATCAAGGACTGGACTGTTTGATAGGCCTTCTCTTCTATAATCCATAGCTGAAATAAGGTGGTTTGTCGTCTATAAGCTCATGGCAAGACCAAGGCGTCAACGCGCGCGGCTAGACCATTCCACTATTTATCGTCCTCGCCGTCTAATGTTACCTTGCTAATTAGTATAAAGAATGCGAACTTCCGGCCGACTGGCGTATCTTAATAACTAATAATATCTAGATTACTAACAAGGTTAGTCTAGATTGGATTAAGCACTTCGATTATTATATAGCGTCTCGTACGAAGGGCATATATCATCTCCTAATTCTTAATCACCACGAAAGTTGCCACTCAACCGAATTCGAGTCCAACTACTAGTAACATAACACTATCAAGCTCCTCATGGCTCCACATTCCTCTCACATCCTTCAGGCTCTAAGTATTAGCTACTTTAGGCCGCTAAAAGAGGCGCACGGTCGGTAGGCTAAAGATCTAACACGTGTGCATATTATATATATTAGCAAGTGTAAGTTCCTCTACGCTTTTCGTGCGGCTCACCTCTCCTTTATAACCGAGAGAAACATCCATTGAGATTTTATAGGAGCTGGTCTTATACCGCATGACCCATAGAGGGTTTTTTGAAGCTTAATATATAGCTACGAACGCCACCACCTCCAGAGACCCTACTAGAGATCCAGCAACCTTGGGTCTTAAAAATGGTATAAAATACGAACGAAGCTAGCTTACAGTCAGAGAATACTAAGACACGTATCTCTATCTATCTATATAGCTCTCCAACGTTAATGTCAGCTGCTGTGAACTAATTTACTAGGGAAACAACTGCTATTATGCATGAGGTGGCTTTACGACATTCAGAGGTCTCATCACTGCGTATGGTAAATGAGGCGTTTGGTAAGCGTCGGAGAGCCAAAACCAAGCGTACGTCTTGGAGGATCTCTTACTATATAGGGCGCGTAGGATTTATTGGACCAGAGGGACGCGGATGGCCAGCTACGGACAGAAGAGCGCCAAAGTGGCGTTCGGGGAGGATCGGCTCATACGAAGACACGGCTCTGTAACGTCTGCGGCGAGCCTAGGCATAATTCCCGAACGTGCCAGAAGGCTGTAGAAACGCCCGATTTATCTCATTCCAGTGTAGTTATAGTAGCTTCTTAATTTGGTAGCGGTTAGGTAGAAGATTTACTACGCGTTGTGCTTAAAAGTGCGCCGCTCGCTTCTGGATTACGTTAAAGGTAGCTTTCTCTATGTAAATAAATTCCCTTTGTGTGGCATTATATCACCATGGAGAAACGCCCGATATCACAAGACATAGATAATCAAGGCGCCACGCACTGACAGAGGCGACAAGGTCGGTGTGGTAATGTTCGAAGCTGCCTGAACCGTTCAACATACCCGTCCACCTCTGGGTTTTTCCTTATAACTACGATATTTGACTGCAAACCCTGAGGCAAAGTGAGCTAATGGTTGCAATGCCTGGATATCTACCAAAGCAGAAGTCGCTGCGAGGTTCCCCAAGCATACACGGAAGTGGGCCCTATGTGCTCTTGGTATGCAGGAACTTTTGGTCTCGGGAGCGAACTGACCTGTAGGAAGGCCGGCATAAACAGTCGGCTTTATTCCAACGTGAGGGTTCTGGGGTAGCGGAGCGGTCGGCGTGATACCTCCGACTCGCATTATCCACTTCTGGAAAAAAATCGCCCTTATTGTGGGGCGCGACTGTTCTTCTCCCTGTCTCACATATTCTAGCGGGGTGGCTCGGATGAGATGGCTCCGCGCCAGCGACAGTTAAATTCTCTCCAACGAGGACTGACTTGGGAATGCGCGGTTCTGGATGTGACATGCCACATCATCACATCAAAGCAGCATAGCTAGGTGACCAAAACATCGCCCGGAACACCATGAATTTCATTCTAACTACCCTCTCCACGCTGTTGGGTGTAGTATTCTTCCTCCCGGCTCTTTATCAATTATATGCGTCCCCACTACGTAAGATTCCCGGCCCATTCTGGGCCAAGGTTTCTGGAATATGGAGGGTTTGGCGTATGGTGAAGGGCAGGTGGAACGTCGACATTATTCAGCTGCATGAACAATATGGTAGGCTATTGAATAAATACACCCGGGTGGGGACTAACACGCTGGCAGGAAACCTTGTTCGAATTGCGCCAAACGAAGTATCGATCAACTCGCCATCAGCTATCCAACAGATATACGGACACGGTAAAAGTCCGTGGGTGAAGGTACTACTATTATTCCATCCCTGAACCTGAATTGCAGGCCCGATCGAATATAAAGCTAATAAGACTAGTCGAAATGGTACCAGACGTGGTGGAGCGCCGATTCAACACATGTTGCCTTCTCGGAAACCGATCCTCATGGGCACCGTGACTTGAGACGGCGTATCACCAAGGCTTACTCCATGTCCTACGTCATCCAGATGGAAAAGTATGTCGAATCTACTTGATTTGCGTTGGAGCCGAACTCCTTTTCTGACAATTCTCTAGGTATGTGAACGAAGTCATCGATCTGTTTCTGGATCAGATGAACAACCACACAGGCAGAACAATCGACCTTGCGGAATGGATACAGTTCTTCGCCTTCGACGTAGTTGGCGAGCTCGCCTTCAGCAAGAACTGGGGCCTACTTAAAGCCGGAAAAGACGAAGAGAATGTGATGCACCTGGTCTTTTTATCTCTAAGTAGCAAGGCGGTTCTTGGTTGGACTCCCATGTACGGGGACGCGACGAGGTTTTGGATCGTTCGAAAGATACTAAATAGTGGATATTTGCGAAATATCAACAAAGTCATGGATGCGTGGCCGACACTCGCGCTAAGGAAGGTATGTGTGCCTATTCTGAGCCCTTCGCAAGATGGTGATTGACATAATGCTACTCTATAGGCTGTGAGAAATAAAATCGACAAATATCAACCATCGGATAGAAACGACATGTTCACCTATTTCCAGAAGATGAAGAATCCCGACGGAAGCCAGCTTGGTCAACGAGAAGTGTTCGCAGAGTCGATGAATGTCGTTGCTGCTGGAGCAGATACAACCGTAAGCAACAGCACCGGCATTGTTTTGAAGTTTCTGAACTGACGAGAAGTCCTAGGCAATTTCTATACGGGCGATTATTCGATATGTCGCCTCTAACCCTCGCGTATATCACCAGGTTCTTCAGGAGATCGACACGGCTCAAGAAAGCGGCAAGCTCTCACGAATTACGACCTTCGAAGAGGGCCAGCAGCTACCGTATTTCCAAGCAGTGATCAAAGAAAGTCTTCGTCTCTGGCCAGCAGGTAAGTTGCTATTGAAGCGTCCCTTCCCAGAGTACCTACTAATGGAAGCGTGAAGTGGGGTTTGATCTGCCGCGGGTGGTGCCTCCGGAGGGCGCATACATAGAGGGAACATTTATCCCAGGAAAGGTTTGGACCTCAAAAGCCCAATTGGTGATCCCGGAGTTATTAACCAGCCGGAAATCCTAGACTGTCGTCGGTGTGAACGCATGGGTCATAAACCGCAACAAGACTGTCTTCGGCGCAGACGCAGATCACTTTCGGCCCGAGCGTTGGTTGGAAAAAGAAGACCCAGACTCCTTAAAGCAAATGGACCAATGCTTTGCCACTTTTGGGTTCGGAAGTCGAGTCTGTTTGGGAAGAAACCTTGCACTGATGGAAATCAACAAGGTAAACAAGCCCTCGTTATCTGATTTTAACGTAGAGGTGGAAATTCGTTAACTAATATCTTTTAGTTACTACCAACTCTTTTCCGAGACTATTACATTGAGATCTGCAACCTCGACAGGCCTTGGAAGATGACCTGCGCGTGGTTCACTTACACGACTGATTTCCAGGTCAAGCTTAGATCCCGCGCAGGCAAAGTGGAGGAGGCTCACGTGGACCTGAGGCAGGACTAGGAACGTTGTACATACTGCCGTCCACGACTGAAAGCGACTGAATAATATTTAGATAGTTAGGGCCTGTGTCCCCGACCTTAGTAGCGATAACCTGTAATAAGGTGAGGTATCGTAGAGCCAACAATGAGGAGTAAATTCTCACGAAATATGAGATAATATACTTGTGTATTGCATGTTTCCTATTATTATCTGGAATCAGCTATTGTAGTTTACGGCGAAGCTGGGACAAGTCTAAGATTGTAAGGGAAATTGGCTGCAAATGGTCAGGACCGCTTTCATTATTATGGTAACTAGGTTAGGGGCGTCTGCTGTCACTATACTGGCTTACCCGTGGAACAGAGTCTTCTCTCGCATGGTCTTGTTGTTGTAGCTAATCACCTCCCATGCTAAAGCGAGGCCTATCAATGTTGACATACCTTCGTCCGACGGTCTTAATCGATCTTGACAATTGAACAAAGACTGGAAGCCTAGGCTTTACAATCGGACTGTCGGGGTCATCGACGCTTCTTCATGCATAGTTTCGACCACGTAATTAAGCTACCCACTCCGAGCGTGTCTCGAGTATAAAATTTAGCGGCCACTCCCCTGTCCGCCCTCTTTTCCGCCTCGTCCGACTCCACAATCTCGATATCCATCGTCCTCTTGGAGTTCGCGATCACGCAGGCCCGATGCACTTGGACTTCCTGAACTGCCTCGCACGCAATTTGGCCGAGAACTAGACGAAACCCACTAGCACACGACAAAAATGATAGCACGGAAAGAAGATAACGGGGGAGGAGGGCACACCATCTATCAATCTCCACAAGCGTCCGTCCCTTGAGCTCGGTCACGAAGAAGAACACTCACACGGCGGCTACGATATACGATGCAGGACCCGCAGCGGATGTAGCCGTATTTTGGCCCCCAGTTGAGGGAGTCCGGGTTGATGAAGTAAGGGGCAGTGGAGATGTGAGCTAAGCTGCGAGGAAGCCGATGGCGGACGCGAAACCGAAGGTGTAGCTACGGAGATGCGAGGAGGGGGTCTCACCACCAACGAGCCACTCGGAGATGGCGATCATACCCTGTTGAGCAAAGCTAGAAACTCACCCGCGAGGCGAAGGGAGATCAAAAAGCAATAGGCGGGGAGCACCCACACTGAAGCAAAAAATGTATAAGCAGGAGATCTAGACGAGCACCGTCGGGACTTTTGAAATCGGCTTGCCAGGGCGGTGGGAACCCATTTCCCCACACCCCACAAGTGGGGAGTCCAGAGTCCCTTGGGGTTAGTGTCATTAGCTGCGGCCCCATCGGCGGCATGGCTCCGAGTCGCCACGTCTTGTGCCATCAGCATGGGTCGGGGTCAATACGTTCGTACCGACCTCGTATTGCTTGGATATTATATATAAACCAAGCCAAGCAGGGCCCGAAGAGGAAGTCGGGCAGCTAGCGTCGTGTATACATCCCAGCCATCCTACTCTACCCCGTAACATCACGTGGCAACACGAAGTATTAGCAGCAAAGACACCACCGCACACAGACAATGACGGCCGGAACCCCCCTCTTCACTGATGACCCCACCGGGTATGTCAACGGCCTGAAGGTCGACGACCAAATAAAGTACCCTGATACCCCCTTCTTCAAGGGGCAGCTCAAAGTAGCTCGCTTCGAGGGCGACGTATTCGACGTGGAGACCTCGGGCACCATCCCCAAGGACATCAACGGCACCTTCTACCGCGTCCAGCCGGACCCCCAATTCCCGCCTGTGTACGAGGAGGACATCAACTTTAGCGGCGACGGTAATGTCTCTGCCTTCCGCTTCCAGGCCGGCCATGTCGACTTCAAGCAGCGGTACGTCCAGACCGACCGGTTCATCGCCGAGCGGAAGAACCGAAAGGCCCTGTTCGGGAAGTATCGCAATCCCTTCACAGAGAACGAGATGGTTAGGGGCATCATCCGGACCGTCGCGAACACGAACGTCTACTTCTGGCGCGGCACGCTACTGGCGTCGAAGGAGGATGGGCCGCCCTTTGCCATGGACCCGGCTACTCTGGAGACGATTGGAAGATATGACTTCGAGGGCCAGGTGAACGCGCCGTGCTTTACTGCGCACCCTAAGGTCGACCCTGATACGGGCGAGATGGTAGCGTTTGCGTACGAGGCGGGCGGCGACGCCCACGACGGGTCCCGCGATATTGTTGTATGGACCTTTGATCCCGTGACGGGGAAGAAGACGGAGGAGTCCTGGTATAAGGCTCCCTTCTGCGGGATGATCCACGACTGTGCCCTGACGAATAACTACCTTATCCTGCCTATGACACCCCTAGTGTCCGACCAGGACCGTATGAAGAAGGGAGGGAACCATTGGGCGTGGGACCCGACTAAAGATCAGTACTACGGCATTGTGCCCCGGAGGGGCGGGAAGCCGGAGGACGTCGTGTGGCTCCGAGCAGACAATGGTGAGCACCCTGCCGCTCCTTTCTGACTGAGCAGTGTCCCTCCGCACCCAAAGCTCCACCTGCTGAACCTGTCATTCCTAGGCTTCCATGGCCATGTCGCTGGTGCCTACGAGAATGAAGATGGCCACATCGTATGTGACCTCACCGTTGCCGACGGCAACGTCTTCTTCTGGTGGCCGGAGGACACCGGAGCAGACGAAGCCAGGATCCAGCCACCCACGCGCGGCAACCTCATCTCAGATACCTTCCGCTGGATCTTTGACCCCAAGGTGCCGACAGAAACGAGGGTGACGCCGCAGAGACTCTTCGGCATTAATGGAGAGTTCTCCCGCATCGACGACCGCTTCGTCACGAAGCGCTACAGCCACTTCTGGCAGCTGCAGAGCGACCCGACGCGCTTCTACGACGTCGAAAAGTGCGGGCCCCCTGCGGGCGGGCTGTGGAACGTCATTGGGCACTACAACTGGGACACCGGTGCTAAGGATGAGTACTGGGCCGGGCCGACGAGCACCTTCCAGGAACCTGTCTTCGTTCCGAAGGCGGGCGGCAGCGGCGCCGAGGGCGAAGGGTACCTGCTCGTGCTGCTTAACCACCTGGATGTCCATCGCAACGACCTCCTGATCTTCGACGCACAGGACCTTGCCCGGGGTCCGGTCGGGGCGCTGCACATGCCGGTTTGGCTGCGTATGGGACTCCACGGAAACTTCGTCGGCCAGGACGAGATTGACGACTGGGAGAGGAGACGGGCCGGTGAGCTGGGGCCGGTGGAGATTGCGAAGGAGCCGCTGCCGTGGCAGGTCAAGGCGGGTCACGGCCAAAATGGGGCATGAGGTTCGGAACATTACATACTCGAGTACTTGCGTAGTAGCCTTTATACGAAAATCATACTCGTCGAAGACACAATTTCATGTCCCTTGGAAGGTTAAAGCGACCGCTCTGCGGCGTTGACAGGCGTACACTCACTCGAACGGTTATATTTTGGGAAATATAACACTAGACTTCATCCAACTACTGCATACAGACACCTGGGACAAAGTCGACAAATATTGGCCTTTATGCGTCGAAGGATCTTTAACAAAGTAGAGCTTTTACCTGATAATCGAATTGTGTAGCTCTATAGCTCAGGTCAAGGCTCGGGTCGAGGTCCTCTTCCTAAGTCACCTTAAAATCGTATTCAATCAAATGTTACGATCGCATGGCGGTAGTATGAGTAAGTTCGGGCGGGTCCACTAGGTCCTCCATAGAGGCTGGGGACACTGGCAGGCACCAATTGAACAAATAATTACGGGCTCAAGATGACGTATCAATGGTAGTTAGGGGTAGAAGCATGGGGCTGAATACTAGAGAGGCCCGCCTAAATTCTACGCCGTAGTATATAACCGTCATGCTGCGTATTCCAATCCGAAGAGACACGTTGGGGCCGTCCCACTTATCCGACATGCGTCTGCCGTCGGCGTAAATATATTCCCCGCATTCTCGGCATCTAGAGAAGATACCCCAGATAAACACTTGCCAAAACGAAAACGGCCCAGACGGGGTTCAGCAGGATCCGCCGACACCATCGGAACCTGTCAACCGACGCCATGGGAATTTATCAGCCGACGTGACCATGGTGAAGGGTGCCTCCCCCGACTAATACCCTCCTACATGCTTGCATATAAGGGGGCGGCCGGACGGATTGCCACTCGAGTTATGTGAGGTATCGGACCCTTCCATTATTACATGTCTTTATAATAGGGTCTTTGTTAACAATGACAGACGCAGTGGCCAAGCTCGAGCAGACCGTCGAGACCCTCCGAAGGGGGTCACCCGGCTTAGCGGTACGTGCCGTTTCTTGCCTATCCCAGCCCGAGCTGAGCACTGACAAAATGAAGACCAGGGGGAGATTCGCAAACTGCAGTACAAGTTTGGGTACTACTTGGACAAGTTCCTCTACTAGGAGGTAAGCCCGCCAACTCAGGGCAAAGTTGCCCCCTCCGGCCCCACCCCCCAAAAGAAAATCGGGCACAGCGGGTTTCTACATTTGCTAACAATTCACCCAAACAAGGTCTCTGAGCTCTTCTCCAAGCACCGCGAGGCCTACATCGAGTTTTTCGGCTGCCGTTACCTGAAGAAGGAGAACGCCCGGCAGCTGTACGCAAACCGGTTCGCCAAGGCCTTCGCCGGCGGCTGTAACGGCTCTTTGTACGGCTTCCTGCTGGAACACCTGCAGCTGCAGGGCACCGTAGACGTCGACTACTCGCAGGCCGCTTCCGGGCATTGATGCAGACCGGCGTGCATTTTAACCAGCCGGCCAACAAGCAGCGCTCTTCCGGCGTTAAGGACCGAGGTCTAGGGGGCTAGGAGCTATGTAGTCATACAGCTTATACCAAGTCTCTTGGTGCGACGTGTCAATAAACACCGAGATTCATGACGGCACCAATTGGCCGCCGTTAATTACAACCTATTTTGTCACACACAGTACTAGGGTACGGCGCAATTTCGCCAGCCGTCGTCCTGGAGCTTCTTTCGCCGCTTTGGACTGATCCGCGTCTGATGCGGCGCGAGTAGCATGGCTAGGCGCACCGCCCGATGACAGCGAGTGGTAAAGTGCAAGCGTTCGTGTCTACGCGACTTGCCTTAGCTAAGTCTTAATCCACCCTACGAAATTGACAAGGATCTCGTTCCGGCATCCATATCATAATCTAGATGATAGTATAATGGTGTCCAAAGCGTCTCGTATAGATAGCGGCGGGTACACCGTAAAGCAACGAAACTCGGGTTGTTAGTTTTTGGCTTTGGGTCCGCCTGTAACATCGATAAACCGCGTCGTTAGTGTATCTCGTAATAGAGGCCGGGGCTGGTGAATGAAGCTAGCTACTAGTTCGAGTAATTTTCGTCGCAGGTCTAGGAGTGTAGTTGGCATTTTGATGCTTTCCAGTTATAGAATTTTGGCGATTAGTTTACATGCAGCGTTTTCGAAATTGAGGGCCTCCAACCAGGGCGGGGAGGTACCGGCGAGGATGTTCTATCGATGAGGAATTGCAGACAAAGTTTGGGAGGAAAGCCGAAGACGACGGCGCGTCGGGAACTGCAACTCCGTAATCCATGGTCTCCTGTACGGAGCCTAACTGTCGTAGAATTAGACAGTATTGGCCGGCATAGAACATACCCTAAGTATCTTCGGTCCCGTCTCTCTGATGACGCAGCGCGTGGCCTCATAACCTAAGACACCTACTTCCGCCTCTATAAACACGGCGAACACAGTATGTCTCGACTCATAAAACCCCTGGCTCCGTCGCATCCTATTCTGCTCCCTAGGAAGCTGCGGCTTCATGCTCCTTGCTTGTTCCATCCTAGTCGTAATCTCCTGGAGGCTACTCAGCTCCCTGCCCGCACTCTCTAACAGTACCGCTTCGAGATCGTCCTCGCTGCCGCGAACCAAGAAATAATCCTTATCGACTCCTATAGTCAACGTAAAGTCCCTGACGCTCGTGTATGCTGGTATTCGTCAAGCTCAGCCTCGGGGTATCTTCCCACTCCTCCTCTTCTATGCTGTCATAGAAGTCGTGTAGGTTTTCGAAATTGTTCAAATCCGAAGCTGTCAAACCTAATCTATCCCGTTCACATTGCCGGCGCCTTCATGGACCATGGCAAGCAAGTGCGACAGTATGGATTGCCTACATATCAGATTATGTGCTAGCGGAAGCAACTGTTTAGGAGGAGTTATACGCCAACGCTGCCCACCCAAATCTCGCTGGCTTACGCACGCACTATGCGACCGACAAAGGAGCGAGTTATACATAGACCCAGCCATTTCGGAAGTCAACGGTTTCTTTGTCGTTTATGAAACGGCAAGTTACTCGACTTACCACGTTAGCGGTAATGAAAAGCCCAGTGATGATACAAGTGGATTACCTGAAGTGTCATGCTTTGTATATTTCCTGCGTATACTGAAAACCGTTGGATCTGGTCATATCCGGCTGGTCAAAAAAATTTTATAAGCGGAAACTCCTTAGAGTGCCAAGTTACAAGTTGCCCCATTCACACCTTTGGAGGCCGTCTTGTCCTTGCAGTCCCGAAAGCGCTTCGGCCAAATCCCCTGCTTCCCAGGGCTAAGAATACCCTTCGGATCCACCGCGTCCTTGATCCGTTCGTTCAATCTCATCAGACTCCTCTCATTAAAGTCGAACTGCTCCGCCACAAGATCCATATAATCCACATGAGCCCGATACTCACTGTACCCGTACTTCCTCGCGAGGGGAACCAGGTCGACGAATAGCTTATTGGCGTTGCACCGATCTGTCTCGTCCTGTCGGTCGAAGTAGATCATGTTGATCATAGCGAGGTGGCGAGGATATAGGTGGAGGCCGCCGAAATAGTCGAATCCGTGTTCCGCGCAGCAAGCTTTGACGGCGTGGTAGAATTCTAGTGCTGCCTTGCCCTCCGGAGGAAGGATAGGAGAGAAAGAGAGGTGACCGCTAACACAAGACATTAGTCCTTATCACGTCTTTCTATGTAGGGAGACGTTTCAGGGTGCATTCAACTAACCCATCGTCGCCACGGTACTGGAGTGACTTTAACGCGACGAGACTCGGCGTGCCTGTCTCAACGGTGCGACACTCAACCGGTAAGTCCTCAGGGCTTAGGACATTCTTTCCTTTAGGTGGATAAAACGCCCTACCCACTAGCTTCGTGCCGGGAAGCTTCTCGAAAGCTTGTTGACATCTCTTATAGTTAAATTCAAGGATCTCCTTTGGCCCGTAGAGACCGAACCGCGCCGACCAGTAGCCGACGTCGAGTTCCTTCTTTAGCTCCTCCAACCTTACGTCTGGTATCGCGCCCTTGCCGTTATAGAACTGGCTCCTCTTGCCCCTCTTACCTAGCTCGCGAATGATATTTCCGATGACGGGATGATTTTGGATGGTGTCGTTCATAAGCAGCTTTCTGAAGATGTCGAGCATGGGGCTGAGATCCGCCTCATTCTCAACATTCAGGTTGCAGATCATGAAGCCCTCCGGACTCGGTGAGGCCCATATGCTGAGCTTGGTTACAATGCCGTAGTTGCTCTGGCTGAAAATGGACTCGTAGGTAGGACCGTAGCCGCCGCGGAATAGAGGCCCACAGATGGAGTCTTTCAGTGCGCCCATACCGGTTCGTACCAGGGTCCCATCTGCCAAGACAACCTCGATACCACATATCTGGTTGGAATGGTCACCTGCAAGCAGTCAGAGTCAGCTACGTGATTGATGCATAGGAATTTGTTGTTTTGGGGAATCGAATGGGGAATTGCTTCTCTTACCGGCCGGCGTGTATCCCCAGCCCCGGTCTAGCGCGTTCCCTACAACGGAACCCCAACCCAGTGCAGGACATGAGCACCATAAGTTCTTCTCCTGCTCCTGTATCGCCCTATAGATGTCGAAGAAGGTGACGCCAGGCTCCACTGTGTAGTACGAGTAGCGGTCATTGACCTCAAGGACCTTCGTCATTCGCCGCAAGTCGAGTATGATGGAGCCCTGATGTCAAAGTTAGCTGTTGTTGGCCTATTCAAAATGCAGTATCGAGTTTCCCGAACTTACCTTGACTATAGCAGCGGACCCGCCGTACCCAAGATTCATACCTCGGGAGACCGTCCATATCGGGATACTGTGTTTGTTGCAAATCTTGAGCACCTTCTGAATGTCCTCGACCGTCACTGGAAAGAGAGTCGCCGCACTTCCTCTCCTCTCCTGCTCTTTCCCGTCCTGATTCTTAGCATACGGATCGGAATAGTGGATGCGGTGCTCGTGACTCGTCAGGACGCCGTCGTCGCCAAGTATGACCTTGAGCTGGGTAACTAGCTCTGCCCAGGCTGTTGCATCCAGGCCGGGAGGGAGAACGGGGATGGTGGGGGTCCGCTCCGCTGTCTTGATCCACGTATCGACGACCTCGCCCGCCAGGCGGTTCTCTGCCTCAACGAGGGCCAATTTATACGGCTGCTGCTGAGCATTCATGATTTTGAAGTTCGGAAACGATTAAGTTCAGTGATGGATTATGACAGACGCGGTTTATGGTCTCCGATATTGTTCGTCGTTTATGCACATAGGGAGCAGGTTACGCCTCTTGCTAATGCCACTCGCTATCTTTATACTTAGTGTAAGTTGATAGTGTTAGATCATTTATAGGGACGTGTCGGGTGCTTGGATCCGACGGCACCGGCCCTTTCAAGCTAAATACCGGGGGTGGTCATAACAAGCAGGGGCTAACCGACCTCCGTGTTCCCGCTTTCGGCGGGCCACAGGACTGGAAGAACTAGGATTGCCGTCCGAGAACTGGGCATGTTCGGTTTTCGCGCCATCCCCAAAGCGATCGAGGGGAACTAAAAGACGTATTCGTATCCTCGCTAGATTGTATCCGAAAACCATAATCCCTGTACCCCAACATCGTAGTTACCCTGAGGCCGGGCCCCAATCCCTTACCCCATATTTTCCCCGCGTTTTCGTCTTCCTGTCAAACTAGGGCCGAAGGTCGATCAAGGAATATAAATATTAGCCCACCCTCGATCACAGGAGCAAAGACAGGCTAACCTGGACGCTTCCCAGGCCGCAGTACATCAGTTCCATTCCCCACACACCCGGCGAAACCGCTGACTCCACTGTCTTGTCGTCACGCACGCAGCACGTCCTAGACAATGTCGCACTCTGCCGTTAATAAGCCCGGGGAGGTCCGGGAGTGGAGGAGTGAGGGCCTCCGCAACGAGGGCCTTCTAGCTAACTGGCGCATTATTGCCTTTACTTTCTATATCGGGATGGGCCTCTTTGTATACGGTTTCGATAAAGGGGCCATCGCCGGCTTTCAAGCTATGCCTGGCTTTCTGGAGGTGTTCGGATATAAGAAAAAGGACGGGACCTGGGATATTGAGGTATGTATCTGTACGCCCTGCTTTGATATCTTTCGTTGTAGCCGGCGCGGTAGACGTTTCGTCGAAACGAATTATTTCGCTTCAAGTAAGCTGACGAGACACTCCTTCTAGGCCATTCCTCAACAGATCATTACGTCTTTCTTGACCCTGGGCAGCATCATCGGCGCCCTGTCCACGGGGCCCATCGGTGCCTATCTGGGCCGTCGCCATTCCCTTATGCTCGCCTCGGTTTTTCTCATCGCAGCCGCTGCTATCATGGCGGAGACCACCTCGTTTGGTGTACTCTACTTTTCTAGGATCCTGTGTGGCCTGGCGAACGGTGTCCTTATGAACTTCGCACTCGTGTACCTGCAAGAATGCACGCCTCCATACTTGCGTGGTCTATGTTCCGGTATTGCTGCCTTCTGGAGTACCTTCGGTACCACCATTGGCATGGTTCGTGTCATCCCTAGACCGCGCTCCACGCGTGGACAGACCCTAGGTAGAGATCGGTGTGCTAATTACTTTACTATAGGTAGTAAATAACGAGACAAAGCATATTAATAGCCGAAAGGCGTACCAGATCCCTTTATACATCTGCTATCCTATCCCAGGCCTATTTATCCTTACCCTGCTACTCGTGCCGGAATCACCCCGGTGGCTCCTCCAACATGGTCGTCCTAAGGAAGCTCTTAGGAGCCTACATTTTTTCCGCAAAGGCATATACGATGAGGTTTCCATCCTCGAGGAGTTCGAAGAGATGAAACTCGTAGCGGCCCGCGAGGCCGAGACGCAGAATGATTGGCGGCTCATGTTTGAGCTATTCAAAGGGACGAATCTCCGTAGGACCATCATTTCTGTCGCAGTTGTTACGAGCAACGCTGCAGTTGGCGCCATTTTCATTCTCAGCTTTGGTACCTACTTCCTCAATATTGTAAGTCCTATCTACTGTTCACCACCCAAGCCGGCTTTTCCGCTGCTTTGACAAGTCTAATGTCATAATTGATACAGGCCGAGACGGACGATCCTTTCATGTGGACTGCTATTACGAATTGCTTCGGACTAGTGGGCCTTATACTATCATGGTTCCTTATCCAGCGTGTTGGGCGCCGCCGACTTATTCTCGGAAGTTGCTTACTCTGCACTTTCTCCATGCTCGTTATCGGCGCTCTCTACTCTGCCCCTGCGTTATCGACGCAGCAAACAGGTGTTGGAATAATCGTTTGCATGTCGACCTATATCTTCGGCTTCAACATCGGCCTCGAAGGGTATGGATATCTTACCGCTGGAGAGCTGGCAGCCCAGAACCTCCGCGCATATCCTTGGGGCTATCAGTAGCCGTGAGCTTCATATTTGCGTGGCTCGGGGCGTTCACCACACCCTACTTTATCAACACCGCCGAGCTGAACTGGGGCCCCAAGTACTGCTATATCTGGTTCGCGAGTGGCCTAGTCGCCACCGTCTTCATATATTTTATGCTGCCTGATGTGAACGGTCGCAGCCTAGAGGAGATTGACGAGATGTTTAGAAACAAGGTACCGACGCGCGGGTTTAAGAAATACGTTTGTTTAGAGGTCAACCAGGCAAGGGAGCGTGGAGCAATGGCTGCGTTGGCGGGGGGCAAGAAGGTCGATGAGACTGATGAGCCTGTCGAGAAGCGCGTCGAGAATGCCGCTTGATAGGGTACCACTTAATTACCTTCATATTTGTGTCCGAGCTTAATCTCACTCTTTGATTAGCGACTTTTTGTTTATGAGAGAGCTGCCCAGTAAACCTGCATTACAAGTGTTGATTAAGTCATGATGGTCATAATTCATCATTCTGGGAACCGTGAGTTCTGAAGGGGATGGAACGCAAGACTGGTGGAAACACACCGTACCGGCAGTAGAAGGGCTATCACGGAGGTTAAGCTTCGCTCACATGCACCACCGGCTACATGATCCGGCGGCGACCTAGACAAATCAACCCAAGACGAGATTTATCTGCGCCTATCTGGGTGGCTATAGAAACGGACATAATATTAGCAATCAGCGCTGGAAATGGGCTTCCTAAGCGCTGTTTCTCCGACGAGGAGGAGGACTTCTCAACGGATCATTCTTGTCGCTTACATCGGCCCGGTGTGAACCGGCCGCAACTCTGCACGGGCGTCGCGCCATTGTATCCGACAAGACACTACAGATGGTGAACCCAATAGCAACGTCTACTCTGCTAAGAGGTGGCCTTGGCCGAATCGTTCAAGCCGATGCGAGCTCCTGCCGAAGCATAAGACCCGCGCCACGCTGTCTCACCGCAGCTCGCCACCTGCGTGTTCGGAATATCACTAGGAGCAGCGGTGATGGAAACGACCAAGATGATACAGATGATACAACTTGACGACATCCACAGCCTCCAGGGGGGCTGCATAGGCATGGCAGCTGCAGGCGTCGCGAGCCACCTCTTATATTTCATCCGAGGCGATCACAACCCCTATGCTCACCGATGGATTACGCGCGGCCTCACCGGAATCGGTCTCCTTGCCGGTGCTGTTCTCCATCTAACACGTTACCGGGCTCTTCAAACAGCCGTAATGACAGGTCTCTTTGCCTCTACATATTTCACAGCATTATTTACTAGCATATTGTTATATCGGCTGTTCTTCCACGTTGCGGAATTTCCCGGGCCCTTTCTGGGCGCCACTCTCGAACCTCTGCCACACCTATGCCATCCGCGAGTCTGATAACTACTTATTTATCCAGAAGTTACATAAGAATTATGGGCCTTTTGTTAGGACAGGTGTGTTTACCACGTGAAGGTCAGCAAAGATTAGCGACACCGAACTGACCATATGACTCCCGACAGGCCCAAGCAATCTCTCGATCAACGACCCTGACGCCATCCGCGTTATGTTGGGTAACTCGTCAAAGTGCATCAAAAGCCCGTGGTACGAACGATCTCGACCTCTAATCAGTCTGCACACCGTCCGAGAGAAGATCCAGCACGATGCTCGGAGGAAAGTTTTCTCAAAGGCTTTCACACCCTCTGCACTTCAGAGCTATGAGACGCGAGTAATACTGCACTGCGAGGAGTTTATCAGGCAGATGAAGAGTCTATCTGGAAAGCCGTTTGACGCGTCGAACTGGATGAAATACTTCGGTAGCTGCCACAGCCACTGACAAGCTCATGATCATTCCGCTAACTCTACCCAGCATTTGATATTATGGGCGACGTGGGGCTTGGGAAGGAGTTTCACATGATGACCTCGGAGCAGAACCGGCAGATCCCGGTCCTATTAGAGACTGGCATGGCAACCATCGGGCCGACTACGCCTGTTCCCTGGTTGGGACCTATTCTCATGAGACTTCCGAAAGCCGGCAAGGGCGCGGCGGAGTTTCTGGAATTCGTCGGGTCCCAAGTGCGCGAGCGCGTGGAGAAACAGGTGGGGAAGACAGATGTAAGTGATGGAACGCAGCTGCCAGCCTTTACTGAAAACTAGCTGATAGACATGGTTCAGGTTCTAACGCACCTTGTTAACGCCTACTCCGAAAGTGAAAAGAAGCAGATCGATTACCAGTGGCTAAAGGGAGATACGAGGCTTACAATCGTTGGAGGATCTGACACGACCGCCGCAACGCTGACATTTATGTTCTACCATCTAACCAACAACCCGTCCTTGGTTCAAAAGCTAAGATATGAGCTAGAGCCTCTCCTAAACGGGAGGAACGTTCTCGAACAAAATGACATCTCTAAGGCGCAGTACCTAGACGGGATAATCCTGGAGGCCCTTCGTATGCATCCGGCTATTCCTTCGGGGTTCCCTCGCCTCACGCCCCCAGAGGGGATTACGGTCGGCGATACATTTATCCCAGGAGGCACTACGGTAGTGTTGCCAGTATACGCCATGCAGCGCGACGAGGCAAACTACGAGTATCCCGACGAATTCATACCTGAGAGGTGGTACTCGAGGCCCGAACTAATCAGGCGTAGGGAAGCGTTCCTATCATGGAACGTCGGTAAGCATAAAGTCGATCCCCCCTGCACTACCTGGAAAGTGGCTCCTGACATCATGGGCGCAGGTACGAACGGCTGCATTGGACGGGCGCTGGCAATCACCGAGATGAGGGACTTGCTCACGCACTGGATCCAGAACTTCCAGGCCGTACGGTTCGCGCCCGGCGAGGACGGCTCTAGGCTCGTGCACAAGACCACGGACAATTTTACCGTCGGAGTGAAGCCCCTCCATCTCATTTTCGATGAGAAGGAACGCGGCGACGCATTGGCATAGATGATTGCGGCGGAAGCGTTGTTATTGGAACCTTCAAGGGATGATCCACCTTCTGTCTTCCATGTTTTGGTTCTTTCTACTCGTATATTATTGGCCAAGCTTGTCTCGGTGCAACGGTCCTATGAAGTGTAGCGACCTTCCTAGGGTAGGAGGCGCATAGAAGATCAAGTGCCGGCCATATTATTGAAGACCGACGTCTGCCGAATGGGAAAATGTAGCCGCTACCCAATGCGGAATGATGGCGCATTATGTGGGTGGAGAAGCATTATCGGCATTACATAGCCGAGAACCACCCACCGCACCTTTCTCCTCACTGGAGAAAGCCGAGAGTGACGGAGTTATAGCGTAACCCAAGGTCGTGGTATACGGTTCCATCCTTCCCCGGCCGGCCCTGGAGCCCCTAATTGGCAGCAAATAACTATAAAATAGATCCGACGGGTATCACAACAATAATACGAAAGACCCTATAGGCCGACGAAAAATGGATACTACCGAGACGCCTTCGGGTGTGAGTAGCCCTGCGCAGGAGCACGACGACTCGTCTCGGGAGCAGGAGCATCTGCGAAAAAGGGCCCGGCTGAGCTGTAACGCATGCAAGGCCCGCAAAACTAGGGTAAGTGAGCCAACTACTCTTAGCATAAGTCAAGTGAACGTATATCAGCTAATGGTGTCTTATAAAGTGTATTGGCATTGGTAAGTCTAGTTTGTTACCGCCGCGCCGACGTCCATAAGCGGTTAACTAAATACTCATGCCATCTAGAGACCGGGGCGTGTCATTACTGCAGATCCCTTAACATCACGTGCGAGGCGAGCATCAAGAGCAGGAAGCGGCCATTTTACCAAATCTCGGGCGAGGCGTACGAGTATTCTATCAAGCTCCTCCGCCGCTTCGTGCCAGAGGACGAGCTCCCGGAGCTTACAGTAGAAAAAATCCAGAATCTCCTCCGGAAGCTAGATAGCG
This sequence comes from Scopulariopsis brevicaulis, assembly GCA_017657125.1. NCBI lineage: Eukaryota > Fungi > Ascomycota > Sordariomycetes > Microascales > Microascaceae > Scopulariopsis > Scopulariopsis brevicaulis. The sequence goes on from JAGFNX010000267.1 coordinate 35,612, forward strand.
AACGGGGCACGATATCGAATCCTCCGGGCGCTGCCAGGGAAGTAACCTTGGAAAATGAAGGCCCTGCTCCGGTAGACACGGAAGGAGTGAATGAGACGATAAAGGCCGGCGAACACCCTATGCTACAGGAAGAACTGGGCTGCATGCTCTTAGACTCTATGGGAAAGTATCGTATGTTGCTGATAGCTGCATACACCGACTTGAGACTACCTTCTTACTAACGAGATATTAAAAGGCTACGTCGGCGCTAGTTCACCCATTCGCTGGTTCAACTCTATCCAAAGAGAGACACGAGACCCTTCATCCCGCGCCGACCCTAAAATAATCTCACCCCTCAACATGGGCCTGCTTCCACCGACGACCCCGGAAACTATCTCCGGAAGCCGGCAGGCGCCGGTATACCTCCCTCCCCGCCAGCACTGCATGGACTATGTAGCTCGATTTTTCGACCAAGTCCACTGCGTTTACTGGTTCTATTCCCCCGAGCAGTTCTATCCGCGTCTCGACAGGATGCTAGAGGACTGCGGCCCGTCGGATAGCGCGTCGTGGCTATGTGCTTTATATTCTATCTTCGCTATCGGAAGTATGCGTGAAGGCGGTGGTGGACCCGCGCCCCAGGATAATGAAATCCAGGATCCCAAAGCATCACTTGACTACCTTTCTATGGCGAGGGATGTGTCTTCCAGGGTAGTCGAAGAGGCCGATTTGGATAGCGTTGCAGCATTCGGAATCCTAGTGCGTGACCCTACGTTGACGAGCCTCGAGATGCGGGGCTGGCGAGGCTAACTTGATAATTAGAGTCTTGCAGCCCAAGCGATGTGCTATAGTGTAGCCGCCTATCTGCATCTTGGAATGGCCGTGAGAATCGGCTTCTCACTGGGATTACACCGCGATATTTTCCTGAGAAGCAAGGGCTGCCTTGATCGAGAGCGGAGCCGACGTTTATGGTGGACCATTTACATACTCGATTATGAAATGCCAGTCGGTTCGGTTACCCCTGCTCGGTCATTGATGATGCCGTCTTCATGAACACTCCTGCAGCGACCGAGAAGGTAAGTGGTTACATTACCACATGAGCCGAAAGGCAAGCTCGATGATTAACCACGAACAGATACTGAGCCCCGGGACCAACACTCCGTTAAGCTACCAGGCACTGCTAGTGAGCCTAACCCGACTAACCAAGACAATAAGCCACGAATGCTTCCTAGAGCCGGCACACGTGGGAGGCAGGTTACCAATAAGTCGCGTTACCAGGTCCCTAACGTCACTCAGGCGATGGTACAGCAAGTTACCTTCACATCTCCAATGGGACTCGTCACTCCATCCCCAGCACCGCCGGGCGGTGTCTCTGCTACACCTACGCTTCCAAGCAGCCATTATCTCCCTCACACGCCCGTTCGTCCTCTTTATAGCGGCCAGGTCGACAGATTCTATGATACCGGCGAAAAGGTCATTATACGAGCAGATAAGCAATACCTGCATCGAGGCTGCCGAGGCCGCTGTGAAGATAATAAGGTGCATGCGTGACGATCACACGCTGTCTAGCCTGGTCCTCTTCGACTGTCATTCGATAGGGGAGGTCATCGGTATACTTATTATGGCGCTACAGGAGCTTGGCGGGACGGAGCACCAGGCTATGCTTCAGTCCTGCGTCGATACTTTCAGGGCTATGGAGAGGATCGGCTGGTGCGAGAGACTCTTTCCCGAGGTAGAGACAACCGTCCAGGAAAGTGGGGTCCTACACTCGCGGACGATGCAGCCAACACAGCCACCACGGCCTCCTGAGCTAGGTCCTTCTGTAGTGGGGACTGCTCGTCAATTCACCGGCGGTAGCGAATTGGCCTCTCTTTCGGATTACCCTGAGCTGTAAGATCCTGTATGTCCTACCGTATTCCCAGAGTTTGCTACTAACGTTCCACGTTTCAGGAGTTTCGAGGACTCGCAGTTAGATGTCTTTGAGACTCTAGATTTTGAAACTAGCACAGGACTAACGGGAATGTTCGCCGATGCGTCGTTTTCTGGATCCCAATTCCTGTTTGATAATTCAGATAGAGCACACTAGGTTTGAGCTATCGCTGTAAATGGGATAATACATCATTAAACACCCGGTGCGATCAGCTTTTATGCTTCTAAATTCCTGGATTTTATAATACGATGTTATTGAGGGTATTTAGCACGGTGGCCCTCAAGTTCCAGGGTAGCCGCCCGATTAGCCGCGTAAAGAGGATGAAGGTTATAATGAAAGCTTATAAGGAGGAAGCGCATCTTTAATAATTGTCGATGTAATATCACTACAAGCCGTCTGCAGTCTAGCTTTTTCGGAAGTTGGTAATTCCCTGTTATCATGCGCCGATATATTCGTCGCCATGTGCTTGGTGACATGGTAGATGTAGCTTTCCGGAGCGACGTAGTCCAACTCGCCGTCGTCCTCAATAGCTCGTCTATCGGGCGCTACACAGTTGGCACATTGTTAGTATCGTCGAGTCCTGCTGGCCGTCTTCTCGGTAAAAAATAACGTCAATACGCCTTAGTTTCTTAACAAGAAGGAGAAGTGCAGGCTCGAGTTCCCGAAGCTGCTGGCGGATATTCTCACTGTCTCCTCTCATCTGGTCAGTGCACTTACCCTCGTGTAGTAATAGCGTCATAATCGCATGGTTAGACCTCGGAAGCACTTCAGTCGCATCTTCCCATATCGGCCTCACCATAGCCATGCTGGAATCTATCTTTCGGTGCACGAAGCTAAAGGATAAGTCCGCAGGCTAGATATGCACCTCCCATGCAGCCAAAAAGGTCTGCTTAAAGCCGATGCCCTTTTCGCCGATGCTCCCCCTGAGGCCTAGACTTGGAGCTATTCCCAATGTCGCAAATAGCGCTGAGGTTCTCTTCGGTAAGCCGTCCTCGTTGCAGTCCACCAAAAGCCTATCGTGATAGAGACTGAAGGACACGAATGGCTCCTTCCCTGCAGCGTAAAGACTATTTCCTAAGATGATGGATATTGTCAGTAGCCATTGTAATTACGCCCTTTTGTAGTCTGCTGCGATGGAGGGTCGTACGTCAGCACTGATACGCTGATGTCTTATATTCTTGGCTAGGAGAGCCTCCTCCACTTCTCGCCTCGCCTCCGGGCCTCGTAGTTCCTCAATGGCTGGGATTCCTAAGCACTTACTTGTCAATTGGGAGAGAGAATTATTATTCTCCGCTTTATCATCGGTAGTACGACGGTATATTTACTCAGCCTCGTCCCTGAAGGTATCCTTGCTCAGAATGTTCAGTTCGATGGCCAGCCTGTAGGCACGGTATCGGGAAGATTGCCGGCTAAAAGAAGAGGGTTTAAAAGCGCCGGTAAAACGCATATTCATCTACATAAAACTTGGTGACTATATAGGTGTCCGGCCTAGGAAGCTCGGCGGACGACTCGCGAGCTTGGTCTCTATCAACACGGTAACAGGCATGAAGGCCTCACGAATAGTCTACCTGACATATGGCGTGTAGTTAGCTCAAATTTTAAATAACTAAAACCCGAAAAAGAATTGATGGATGTTTGTTGTCTAAGTATATCTACCGATACATATACGAATGGAGAAGTAGAGAAAACCTAGTCAACCCACACTGTCTAGAATCCGATATCCTCCTTAATCTAAGCGACCTAATCTCCACTAGCATCGCTAAAGCCTCCGATAGAACAATATAATTTACACTAGGCGATATAATTAGTTATTTTAAAAGACTCGCATATATGAAGATAATAGACAAGTGGCGGGATGAGGCTTCGCAGCTCTTTCGCTAGTCGGGTTGCAATAGTATAGGACATGTGAGGTTTACGTATATTCCTTCGTAGTAGTCCCATAGTGCAACATCCGACTTGACCTCCGGACCACCTTGGGGGCCCCGTCTGACTAGCATCCGGTTCCCTGCTGACCTCTTCACCTCACCTTGACCACACTACTACATCCCGGCTTTGACAAAAGACTACGAGAAACGGGTCAATATCTCGGATCTTACTAAGTTCTCTAAAACTTAAAAGATGCCTTGTCTATAGGCCGTTATAAAAGAGGCCTTAAAGATACATCCTGCCACGGGATTGAGTCTTAGCCGTATCGTCCTATACCAAGGTGCGATGCTAGCTAGACACCTATTTCCAGGTAGTATATATAAGATTGATTATCCCTTTTCATGCAAATACTAACGTAAGAGATAGACTATTCTTAGAATCAACTCTTAGGTAGCTTATGCTAATTAAGACATCTTTGGAACTGACCCTCGCGAATTTCGCTCCGAAGGATGGTTAGCCGCGCTAGAGTTAGTTAAGAAGCGCGAGTCGTACTTCTTAGCTGTTAGGTAAATACCTCCCAAAGTCCTTCTAATCCGCTAAGCTAACAATTCGCGTCTCGTAGTTTAACCAGCGCTCGCGCGCCTGCATTAGGAAAAACATTAGCATCATAGGGTTTTCGAAGGCTATTCCGCAAATCGTCCGGAACTTTGATCTTATACTAGACACTATTTCGGGTAATCCTGAATGGAGTACAAATAATTTTGGTTCGTTAAAACGAGGGACTTCAACTGCAAGGTTCGTAAGACACGGGCATGAACGTTGTATTAAGTAGTCGCTTGTTCGCAAGCTTAATAATGTGCGGGTATAAGAGCTGTACCTCGTGCTGACCCGTATATAATCGTTGTAGAGTTTCAATCTATGAAGTTGATCCCTGCGGAAAGGATTTCTGATGCATCATGGCTAGGGAAAATCACAGAACTATCCATAAGTCTCTCCATGACTTGATCGTTGCCGTCGAAGAGATTAAAATCACTTAGAAATGAATGCCCGTCGGCGAACTCATCGTATGGTATAGCGACCCTGCGTTAAAGTAAGCACTCTGGCATTGCTAATCTGGCTGGTCACAAGTACATACCTCGAATTCGTCTCATCGTTGCCTATAGCCACAACGTGACGGCCATGAAGTGTCCTAGGAGTAGGCTGATCTTCCAAAACGTCATCTAAGAGACCAAATTGTTGCGCCTCGAGCAATATCTCCGGTAGCATGTGCTTTGGGAAGCCAAACGCGCTGATTGCTTTAAGAATACTGATGCACCTTTTCGCGTTGCCTTGTTGGTTTACCATAGGGTAGAGTGAAGACGCGACTAGGATGACCTGGAGAACCTGCAAGGCGTAAAGGAAGTCAAGCAGAACTAAGCTAGACAGCACTTCATAGGCCATTCCTTCGAAGATATCGAGCGAGGCACTAGCAGCAGATGCGCAGGTCGTGGCCAATCTGTCGAAATGTCGCTTCTTCGGGGTGCCATGCAGTTCGTCTCCTCGCAGGAGATTACAGAGGAGAAATGGCCTAGTGATAAGCATCACTGTGCTCCAATATCGGAGGTGGAGCATGGCGACTGGCCTTCGATGCAAATCCGGCACTGGTGCGGTGGTGCTGAGATGGAGGGGTACGTCGTGCAACCAGGTCTCCAGGGATTTGAGAGCCTCTTCAAAGTTAGACAAGCTCAGCCCCTGACCTTCTTGGATTGGTCCTGTGTAGAGCTTGTGCCGAATATCTTTTGTGAGTTGAGCTAGTCTGACGCTCTGTTCAAGGTAACCCTGGGGCGTGTATAAGCCCGGGCTTACTACCTGCAAACTCGTCAGCGCCTGGTCGTGGCACTTGGAACTACAAAATATTACCTGTTCTAATGGAAGAGGCGGTTTCCACGGACAAGTAGTCAAAGACCCCGACATGCAAGGTTTGCCTAGATGAAGGGACAGATCCTGGTCGAGAAGGAACAGGGTCCACCAGAGGCGAAGTGCGTGCACTTTGGATACTAGGCCATGCTTGCCCAGGTACTTGTCAAGGTGAATACCGAGGGAGAATGCGACACGGGCGGCAATGCCTATATGTAAATAGGCTGCATTTGTGTACCCATTCGATACAAGGGCTAAGGACTGGCGAGGTTATTAGCAGTAAACTCCTAAGGTTAGGCCAAATACGATTTAAGTGGCGTTACTTACCAGCAGGATGAGCGCTCTGATACTATCGAGATCAGCCTCGTCGCATACCTTTGGGGTCAGGAGTTTCGCAGTCTCGAGTGACGACTGCGCTAACTGTTCGTCAGGTACGCCTTCGGTCTCAGACCCACACAACGAGCCAAGTGCGACTATACTATGCAATGAGCAGAGCCAAGAATTTGTCTGCTGCGCGTAGGAGTCGAAGTCCGTAGCCTCAAGACGTGTATGGAAATCCTCGGAAGAATAAAGCCAGTATATGGAATGCACTTCCTTAAAGTATCGCGCTGAGCAGGCCAAGATGATGTCCTTTCTAGGAAGCTTGGACGGCTCCCACGCTGATTCCCATACGGGAATCCCAGGTTTAGGTCGGAGCTTTGCGACCGGCAAGGCAACCTTAACCATGGATGGCATCATATCTTTATGCTTCCCTTGGAAAGCGGTATTCAAAACCCAAGACTTAACCGCAGAGTTGAAGCTTATTCCGGACTCGGCTCCCATATACCCTGTGAAGCAATAATTAGTTCGTGCCATTGGCATTTTAGAAGGCAGGGCTTACGATGCTGCTCGCTGTCCCCGTAAGGTAGTAAGCAGCCCAGGTCTTCGTGGAGGTTGACGATCTCTGATAGCGGAACATCATCAACTGCCGGTGAACCGTGACCAGGCTCCCCGCTACACTCAGAATCATCCGGCGCAGCATCGCTGGGCGTGGGCATCAAGCCAATGCCCGGAGAAGTTGCTTGTGGACCTTTAGAAGCCAACCGCCGCAAATTTGGTACGGACAAGTCTTCATCAGGCAGCCATTGTTTGCAGATTTGGTGCAGGAGGCGGTATTCCTCCTCTGATACGTAGTAGTACGGCTTCTGGCGACGCTGGGCTATGCTAAACGAGCACTCCTTATCGACTGTGCGACAGTAGTCACAGGGTCCGTCGGCTTCCAGGGAGCGGTTAGCAATGTGAGCCCAAATTAGATGGAGAAATCAACACCATACTCGGCTTGTTGCACTAAGGAGGATATTAGTAAATGGTCGAAAACGATTGGACCTGGACACGCACCTTTGTCTTTCTACTCCTGCAACGGTCGCAGCTGATTGAAGTCCGGTTTTGACGCGCCTTCTTGCCGATCTTGGTATCAGCCATATTGGGAGTGGGAAACTTGAGGCTCAATGGGGTGGGACAGATTGCGGTACAGGAAGGAAGACGGATAGTACGACGTAGATTGAGGAACGGGAGGTAGGTCCGTACTTTCCCCGGTGGTACGCTAGTTTATGTTAGCGCACTACCCCACCCTGTGAGCTATTGCCGATTGGACGACCCCGCACCGGGGCAATTTTAAAAAGCGGTACTTCGCCTGGGCGTGCAAGTCGACCTGTGTGACAGCCTGGGCTACCATGGCGGCTTCTAGCCTCGGAGGAAGGCGACGCCCGGTAGAATGATGAAGGACGCGCCCAGGAACGGACCAATCAACAGAGGAGCGTTAGAGCGCGATGCTCCAGGGTTCCAGGAATAGGGAACGAGGAAAAGGGTACCTTCATAATCGCACCTTTCCTTGCCCGGAATGTCAGCGTGTCGGGATCGATCCCGCCCGAATCGACAGCTACTAGATGTTTGCGGACCATTATGCCACTATCCATAGCACACCGATCAGGACTACCCACAGGGGTTGCGCAACGGGTAAACGAAAGCATAAAGCTAGCTACGCGAACAAGGAGCAACAACGCCTAGCAGATGGACGTGAAGTGTCCACGAAGCGGCGCCAGAGGGCGGTAGACAGCGCAATTTCGGCCATTTCGGACGGCGGCACCCTTTGCGGCGAAAATAATGACACCGGACCTGAGAGTGCAGACACTGTGCGCTGCCGCCATTGGATTCCGACGAGCTCTTCCGCACCGGGCGTGCTATGGGCGACCACGTACCCCAAGGTGAAGCCGCGCCGGGTTCGCCGTCATTGCCACTACGGCCCCTGAACACCAGCGTTACCCCCTTTAGGATTGCCTTGGGCGTAGGTGGTGATAATTCTCCTCCGGACCACCCCTTCTGGGGCAATCCCGATCTCGATCTGACGATGAATCCATGGTGTGAACAAAAAAGGCCCCTGGACTGTTACGCCAAGAGACTGGCATCGTGCGTGCTATAGGAAATATAGTGTGGAATAGACAATTATGTTATGCTCAAATATTCATATTATACTCATAATAGCCTCTCCTCCGCGAGCAATCTTGATCTCCAACAAACTCGAAGCCCAATGACCAATTTCCTTGTTTAGCGAGAGCGGCGCGGAGGACTCAGTGACACCACGGTTAATTAGCGCCTGAGCACGGATCTGCAATGTCGAGTGGCCAACCCAATGCCACTAGTAACTCTCTGGCTCCGTACAAGTAGCATTAAATAGGCCATGCGGTTCCCTAAATCTTCTTAGGAGCGGATACCGCTCAAGCCACGGCCGGGCAAGCCCCACTTTATTGTCTCCGTGTGCAATGCAAGCGGTCTCCGCGTCCGATGTCCCCTTAGTCAAGTTCTAATGGCGTTGGAAATAAACAAGCATTCCCCACCTTGTATTCTTAGTGCGTAAAGGAAGCGGTCTCCGCGTCCAACATGTCCCCTGAATGTCCAACTTCCAAGCCCTTGGCGCTGATAAGGTATCTACATAAGGACGTTGGAATTAACGCGCATGCCCTACCTTCCGTCCCAGTACGCAATGCATCCGGGTGTGTGCATCGGCTGAGCAGGGACCTTGATGCCACTGATATTCTAGCTTATTACACATAATACCGAGGCTATATGGGGATCAGGGCACTAGTTGGCGCCAAGTGGACAGGAGACAGGGGGTTCGGGAAAAGGTATTTGACCAGGGGGTAAGGTACCTATTTGATATCAGGGATAACAGCTCGGGCCAGTTGAGCGAGTGGACACGCCCAAACTTTGGCTCATAGGCCTACATCGTAAAGGAATGCCGTGACACCTCCGTTGTGGGGAAAATGATTTTACCCCCTCCCCGCTAACCTTGATACGGTTTGAGTGGCGCCTTGCTGGTGGGCCGGCAATTCGTCGAATCTGAGGTGGAACGGTTGACGCAAGCTCTCTGCCGTGATCTTCCCTATATATAAATAATGAATGGTATCCTTCCTTGCATACATACAACTTGTTTCTTCAAATACAAACGTCACCATGGTAATCGACGCCTGGATTAGCAAATCCCTCCGGATTTCCCTCTTTTTGGGAATTTCTGGGTTCCTGTACGGCTTGTGAGTGTCATCACTCACTCGGGCGCTGTATTTTTGCTTACCAGTGCCTAGTGATAATGGAGTCATCACGCCAACCCTGGCGCTGCACTCCTTTGCGGAATACTTCAGCCACCCCACTCCGGCCATGACGGGCGCTGTGGTAGCCATGTTCCAAGTCGGAGGTGGATACGATTGTCCCATTCACTCTTCCTTGATGATACTGACTTTGTCCCAGCTTGGATAGGCAGCGCCTCCGTCGGCGTCCTTAGTGATAAGTTCGGACGGCGCAAGGCGATCTCCTTTGGAAGTGTGTTCGGGGTTCTCGGCGCGGCCATCATGGCTGGTGCCGCTCATGTTGCAATGCGTAAGCGACTCTTATTAACAAGGGGGAAGGCAATCTAACCTTTCTTCAGTTATCGTTGGTCGTCTGTTGATCGGGTGCGGGGTTGGGATAATTACAGGTATTGCTCCTGTATTTGCGGCAGAGATTGCAAAGGTATGGATACTTAGAGCTTGGTTGATGAGATAATTGCTAATCCCGAAGGCAGACTAGTGAACGGGCCAAGACCACCGGGTTGAACCAAATGAGTGGGTCGACATCCTAAGGGATCTTGGAGTTTTTGTGACGCTGACGTATCTCGAAGTGCTTGGCTGGGGATTCTTCGCTGCTTTGTGGACCGGATATGGCGAAGGCAAATGGGACAATCCCAATCAATGGCGGCTTGGGTTCGCCCTTCAGGGCATCCCTTGTATCATCCTTGGCATTGGTGTCCTTTTCCTTCACGAGTCCCCGAGGTGGTTCTGTCTAAAGGGTCGCTACGAAGAAGCCGAAAAGGCTTTCCGCGGCTACCACTTCGACGGAACAAACGATGAATGGTGCGACTCCGAATATTATATCATCCGAGCCAGCATTGCCGAGGAACTTCACGCTCAGAGTTCTCTTGGTTTCAAAGAGCTCTTCAAAACCGCGGCCTTCCGGAAACGCCTCTTCGTTGGATCTTTCGTTTGGGCAGCGGCTATGCTGTCGGGTATATCTTTCGTTCAGTACTACCAGACCACCATTTACGCAACCCTCCAATATAATGAGAGCCAGCAGCTTCTCATCGGAGCCCTCAATGGTTCTGTCGGGGTTATTACTTCTTTTGCATCGCTGTTTTACGTGGATCGTATCGGACGCAAGAAGATCCTCATTACCGGGTCTTTCTTCCTTACCGTCTCATTTACGATTATTACAATTCTCGCAGCAGTCTTCCCCGCTCAGCCTGGCATGCCCACCAATGCGGCCGCCCAGCGTGGGCTCATCGCCTGTGTCTTCACCGTCACGGCTAACTATGGAATGTCCTTGGGACCCATGGCATGGATCCTTCCGTAAGCCTTCTATACCTAACCTACCAAGACCACGCTAACAATAGCATTCTAGCCCGGAGGTTTTCACCACCCAGTTGCGAGCAAAAGCAAACGCGATTGTTCAGGTCATTCACTACTCGACAAGCATCGTTATCACGCTGTGTTCGCCTATTGGGTTAGCAAATAGCGGCTGGAGATTCTACGTAAGTTACTGTACATGGGCGTCTACTATGGAATTATGCTAATATTCTTCGCAGATTCTCTTCATTTGCACCAACGCGGCCTGTGTGGTTGTATTTGCTTTTGTATACCCAGAGACTCGAGGTTAGTACTTGTACTCGTCAGATTTAATCCAAATATCACTAACATACAATAGGCAAATCCCTAGAGGAAATTAGCGAGATATTTGGTGATGTCGAGATTATTTATGAAAACGATCCGAAGTCAGCTGGGGCAGCGGTCACTGTGGAACACCGAGAGGCAAAGGATTAAGTTGATGACGACTAGTAACTGTTTAACCAAAGCGAAATCCAAGACCAGGGAGATACTGTCACAGCAGGTAACTTAACATATAATGCTGTGAAATCGAGCTTGGCGTCTGCGCTTATGGCGGAACGCTTCTAGCTGATCTGGTCGGCGAAGCGACGGGATCAACAAATCGACTTTCTGTACCATTTATAATTCTACATTGGCAGTATTAACTACTATTGAGGTATTATATATATCCCGGCAGCCGGGCCGGCGCGGCAAATATGCGCGTCGCACTCTCCTCCCGATGTTTTGCCTGGATCTCCTCTTCCGTGAATTGGCGGGTGTGGCTTTTCAGCATCCCGACCCGCTCCTCCATGGACATGTCTATTTGGGCTCCAATGGTTGGCAGTTGGCTAAGGTATCGTAGTCCTTCATGAGGAGCCTAAGGTTTATAGAAAGGAAATCGATGTTGTGGAAAACGAGCGCGTGCTCAGTGTCGTAGGCTTTCTTCTGTTGGAGAAAGTTACATCTCCAGAACCCACCCCATAGTAGACGGGATGCAAGATTAAACGTTTTGCATCCTTCGGAGATTCATCAGTACATCGATATTAGCACCCGAATATAGACTACTGTGTATCTTGTCGAAATACTTCTCAGGTATAATCGCCCAAGATAGCTCTCCATTATACGTGCGGGGTCCTTTACCTTGTGGTCCCCGTGAGTCCAAGCGGGACTCCAATCGTTCACATCGGGGTAGGGCAGGCAGTTTCCATATGCAAGAATGCCGGATTGATTGGTGATGGGGGATCTCGGCAATGATATCACTATGCTGGGTCAACAAATATAGAATCACCTGAAAGCGTGGTAGCGCGCAAGGGGCGCAATCACATACCTTTCGAGTTGACGGCCCGTCCACAAATCGAACAAGTGTTGGTTATCGCGAGGGGTCAGACTCAGCTTTAAGCCACCCGAGAGCACCGCCTGGGCCCCTTTGAGGGTCGGGAGCACCGTATCGGCCCCTCCAAGGGGAATATCCAACCCTGGGAGGTTGAGAGCAGCTACTGGGCGCCATAAAAGTTAGAGAGTAGCTTCTTGACCCTTTATAAGATCCATGCCAGCGCCATCGCCCGCTTGGGGGAGAGCTACATCTGCCCCCAATGGCTAAGCGCAGTACCCTTTCAAAGTCCAAGGGCTGCGCCCTTTCGTCGGCAAAATCCTGCGCCTCTTTATAAACTCTCGAGAGAGGCTCAAGGCTTCTGAAAGAATGCTAATTATCGTAAATCGTTAACGGGTCGATGGGGGAGGAGTCCGACAGAACGTACGATGGCAAGATGTTCGTCAAAGTACTGCAGCCCTGGGTAATATACGCATGGCTCTCAACGACGCATCCGAGCTGCCCGTAATATAGCGGAGAAAAATGAATGGCGTAGATGCGATGTAACGTATTGCCGTCGACTTCACCATTCATATCCATCCGGATGGTGAAATAATATAAACCAGGGGCGATGTCGGAGTTGGAGTTATCGCGCTGGAACCATTGCTTCGGCTTTCTGGGGTATCACCGACGTTGGGGACTCAATAACGGCAGACTTTACCCAGAGCCAGGTCTGTGAGAATTACCGCTTTATCAATCGTTATTGGTACGCCCTGCTGCGGTTGAGGCGAATCGGTCTGTACTGTTATTGATGGCATACTCACTACGAACACGGGGTTTAATGTAACCGATGAATTTCAAGGAGTCTGCGGCATTACATGTCTGGCGGACTCAAGTCTCGTCAACTGAGATTCCCGCCGGAGGGTTTGGTACCGTCACCGCGTATTCTTACAGCACTCTACGCTGCAGGGCCTCTGCCGGCAAGCCCGGAAGATATTCTGATACGACTGGTGTCCTGCTCCACGCGGAGATTCAGGAGATGATCGAGAATTACGATGTGACTCCTGTTATTCGCAAGGAATCGGGTGTCAGGGCGGTATCTTGGGAAGATCATTGGCCCTCCTTCGATGACGCAGCAACGTGGCGTATGAAGGCGAACCAAGCATGGGGGCAGTGTATCTTAGGAGTTATAGTATCGGTCATCAGTCAAGACGACGGCGACGAAACCAACCTGAAGGCCCTTACGTCGGCCATTGGTCGCCGCCGCGGTGACTTGTGGGGTTTAAAATTGAACCCACTTGGCGAGGAAATGAACGATGGAAGCATAGAGTTGCGTCGGTGGTCGGGCTGCGCTACTAGATGTTCCTTAGGATTCAAAGAGGTCAAACTAGATGGCAGCGACGTGGCCATAACGGACCAGACATACTATTCCCTGGTCGGACATCCAAGTTCTGCTGCCCCGCAAACCAGCCAGCACCCTGTTGCCCTTGACGCGGATTTAGAACCTTAGGCTGGTGCTCGCTGGGGTGCGAGGACGACGAGGTGGAGGTGGGGAGCTTGAAGCACAGTTGTAATATCCGCGCATTCTGCAATTCATAACCGGCAGTGAATGCATACGGCGAATGCAAATAGATCGGCGAGGCACTAACATGCAGTTGTGTATCAGCGGCTCTAAAACCTACTGTTCTACGAACCCGGCCCCTAAGGAATTCACAAACTCTGGATGGAGCAGCACGCGCCTATATTCCCTCTGCTAGGACGATACTTGCGCTGGCAGCCAAATTAAACTTACATAACCATGGACCGGAGGCGATTTCTTCCAAGGTGCCGAGGCATTCTGCTGCAATCCTCCCAAGGCCCCTAAGATCGAATCGCGGGACGACGATCCGTACGGCTTCGCCGCCCGATGGAGTTCCGTATCCTCATTCAGAAGTATATTGAGAACCCGTCGTGCCCGTCCACCATACTTGAGCCGCCCCTATATGGTTGGTAGAATTCGAAGAGTATCCAGACGCGGGATCTCGAGCTTGAGGCGCGGGAGCTAGGGCGTCCTCTCTCTTCATCTCTCTCCCATATATATACAGACTTTCGTCCACGACCTTACAGTTCACTTTTCCAGGGAAAAGAATGCTTGGATTCTTTCACTAGCTCTCGAAGATGTGTAGTCCTACCCTTTTACACCATATATGGAAATAAGGTGATCTTTAATTTCAAAGATACGCCAATCTGACCTCCGCGGAACGCGAGAAACTCAACCGAAAGGAAAGCAAGTAGCCCACGCACTCACTCACTCCCCCCTAAGCCTGCGTCGCCGCATTCCCCATCCACTTATAGCCCTTCACTTCGGCTGCCCTGGCCGAACCAGACTTGTGTCATCAAGCTCTATTCCGCCCGAAAAGTCTTCACTAGACCGAGCATGATGATCTACTTGAAATCCCCGAGACTTTATAATCTTAAGGCCTGGGTCTGTGATGGCGAGCCTATTTTCACGACGGCGTCGCAATATGCTCGTAAATACTGGGTCAGACCGGGCCCTGTCTCTGGTCGAGCCCATCATCCTTGGGAACATGCGTACGAGCAGAAGACGCAGACTCGGCATGCAAGCGCAACAGACACTGACATTTAACTCGATGCTGGACCAGTAGCACGTGGCGAATTGATCCCACGTCGGGTTCGTCGAGCTGCCGAAGTGCACGAGGAACTGTAAACGAAGGATGCTTACGGCAGTCACGCTGCAATGGTTAGCGTGTTGGTTCCCTGTCCTATCGTGTAGAGTCGAAGGAGTACATACAACATGCCGACGCTAAACATCAAAGCGATGCCGATCTTTTTCTTCCAGTGGAGTTGCAACTTTTTCAGCTGAGATAAGGGAAGTGCCAGCATCCAAAAGTCCAAAATAATGCTCGCGGCGGCAATTGCCCACGTAATAGCGTTGATGCTTAGACAACTCCCAGGCTCATCTCCATTCCAACCTGTCCAGTAATGGGATATAGGCCGGCACTGGAAGATGGTGATGAAGTCGAAAATGATGATGCAAATCGCTGACAACACAATGGTGCCCCAGATGACGCGGCGTATAGTGGTGTAGGGAAAGATCCTCAGGTAGAAGGCCAGTATCGATACCTTTACTGCGAATACCTGAGTGAAGTATAGCACCTCGTTTACATACAAAAACTTCACAACGATTGATCAGCGCGTACGGTGGCATGGATTCAAGATGTTCGGGGACATACACGTAGAAATCTCGTTATATCATCAAAGGATAATGTCCAGGCATCCTTTCCAAGACCATTGCCAGCAACTAGTAAGTAATTCCAGTGTGAGTACGGGACAGTATAACAACGTAAAGAGAGATGAAGGAGGGTTAAGGAATTGATGCTACTCACGGCCGATAACATTTATTACCGAACTAGGTATTCCTAGCGTCTTACACCCGATACTTGTTAGTTCCATAGTACGTGGATAGCAAGTGTTAGGTGAGAGTTTATAGGATGAAGTACATATGAGAAAAGGATAAGGTAGTCATCCGCATAAAGGCCTAAGCCAGTGTAAAATCTCTGGAATATCCGGAGAGCAACCACTAGGCTAGTGACGGCCAGGAATCCTATTGATCCATTGATGTAGTCTGATCGTTTATCTCGGATCGGGGCGTCGCAAGCAATGGAAGTTAGGTTCGCAGCCACTAATGGTGAATTAGAATCTCGCGTTGTTTTCATGGCCTCTACCTCTGTCTTGGAATATACCTAGGGCATCTTTTGGTGTGCAAGTGTCCGTGACGCAAATGGTGACCTCCTTCATCAGGTTCTCATCCGAGCAGAGGCATTTCTGACCCTCTACGGCGCAGCTGGAGCCTGGTAACGAGTCCTCGAGACATATTTCCTAGGCCTGTTATAAGTATAAAGCTTGCGTGGGTTTCTCTTGGGCCTAACTCACTGCACAGCTGGGTGTTCTCGATAGATCCTGGGCCACTAGGGCGGGGGAGAGCCACAAGAGCGCCGCAACGAGGCGCGCAACGGGTCCCATATCAGAGCTAAGCCCCGTAGAGCGTCAGAGTGATGTGCGAAGCGATGGTTAAAAAGCGGGACATGACAGTCGGTAATTTGACGGAAATCCAATTAAGTCTTATAGCCGCCCCGTAGCAGCCATAGAACAATCCTACGTCGCTGCTCTCCCGAGACGCATAATGCGGGATCCAGCACATGAAACCGGGGTGCCGTGCCCGGTTTTTTGGGAGCCCTCGGCCCCATACCCCAGTTCAGTTGACAGATTGACAATCCAGGTGACAGGGCGGTTCTTATTGGGCCTGTTACAGAAGCGAGACATGAGAGAGGCACGCTAAGATCAGGTGTGAGGTGGGATTTTCCAAATTAGGATTGCTCTGACCGTTCTAGAAGAGGTCTAAGCGTTCCCATCTGACAGGCGTGACGAGTTCTGATTTCCAAAGGGGGGGGAACGGAAGTATGCTCCATGTCAAAGCTCGAGCGAGCTAAAGTCGAATTACCAGCCAGTCGTCTCAACGGCTATACGTAAGTAGCAAAAGCTGGGAATGTCATTCGTATTTCTCTGTAAAGCGGTAAGAACCGTTGTGCACAGGTGAGGCGAACAAATTGACGGCGAGGTGATACGATGATTTTAAGAACCAGGGGCCCCTTTTCTCTTGCCAGGCTAGCATCTTATTACAATGTACCCCTCCCCACCCCCCCAAACCAAAAAAAACAGGCTTCAAGCCCTCAAGTTTAAGCCTGTATTTGCATCAGGGTACCATCAAGGCCTCAGGTATCTGCATCGCGTAATAGTAAGAGAACGCGCCAGTCCCGTTCCAGCGGTGCCTTGCCGGGGAGCATTGTGATAGTGGCTTATTTCGTCGGGATTCCTGCCGCATTAGGAGTACAGCTGAAGTATGACCGTTCGCTTGTCCACCAAATAGGAGCACTTGTAGTCGTATTCGGGTACGCGGAAACCCTTCCGCGTTCCGTGGCAGCCATCGGAACGCGGGGTTGGCGATGCTCTCGTTGGAAAGTGGGGTTGGTCCCGCACAGATGCAACCACGAACCCCGGACCCATGGCAACCGGGTTCCAGAATCGATACACACCAGACCAACCCGCGTCTGGGATCTGCGGCTTACCCTCTACCAAAAACAGGCTTGAGCTGTCTCGTACTGGCACTGGTCACGCCGCCGGTGGCAAAGCAGCCTGCCGTTGTCTCCAGCCAACCACGCTTGATACCCAGATGACTCGGAAGCCATTGGCCGGTTTCGGATTAATGGCTTCCTCTTGATAATATAGCCATGCTATATCCGTAGTCTTTCGACGTAAATCTCCGTCCTTGTCTTCTTTATGATTTTGCGAAGTCTGAATTTCGTTAACTTGAGCAGCCAGTCTCGAAACGGTGCTGTCAGCTACACCAGCTACATCTACTCGTCTTTAGGCACGCCAGTCCCCGGCCCAGGCCCCTCTTCGTTCTCGGCCTTTTCCTTAGCGGATGTTTAAAGACTTGAGAGCTTCTGTATCATAGACTAACTAAACTGAATCTTGGCCGGCAGAGTCGCGATATGATAGTCTGTAGTTGTCGGATACAATGGCATTGTAAGGGATGGATATGGGTGAAGAGGTCCAGGCATCCTGACCAGTCAGGGGCGGAGACTTCGGATATCTACCGCCACCAGAATTTCCTCCTAGGAAATGATCAGAGACACGCACTTCAACACAAGACAATGCACACATCAATTCAATCACGATGCTCAAGGTTTCGGTGATTTATTAATCAGACTACCCTCTATCTACTCGTACTCACCTTGGCTGGATACACGCTGTTTCCAACAGGAACTCTGCCCTGCGTTACGTTCCCGCATAACAGAAATGCAATGTGAACCTTAGAAAATGTTCTATTACTCTGACGGAGGATATCATCTCTGATCCTAATATGGGAAGAGGAGTTGACGGCTCTCCCATAGGCGCTCAAAGTCCTCCAACTGGTAGTACTCAGACTAGGAAGGCTCACAAAGTAGTCTCTCCGGAATCTAGATAAACCATAGCCACGGACTACGAGTATTATCCCAGGCATACCTAATAAATTACCTATCCTCCTCCATCTCCTCCGCATCTTCGTCTTTCCTTCTTCGTCGTCTTCTCCCTCTTCGCCATCTTCGTCTTCGGTTTCGTCGTCCGATCCATCGTCAATTCACCATACTCTTAGCGCATATGCGGAGTGTGATGCGGATTTATGGTGGAAATTCTCCGTACGGTCGTTAGCGCCGCACTTAATATGGAAAGTTAGCTCGTCCCGTTCCCCCATTGATGCTAGATATCCGGCGTGTCCAATTACTGCATGAAGACATGTGGATATATATAAAGTCAATGTCTATAGTTAGGGTAGACATGGGCCGAAGCGTCTAACGCTGGGTATCATTGCTATCTAATGCCGACACGTTATCTTCATACAAATCGATACTGCTCCCTAGAGACCCGCGAGCAACCACGCAGCAACAACGACAGAGATGATGCCGACCGAGGGCCTCCCCACCATCCCACCACCACGCTCAGTATCCGGACACCAAAACGCAAAACTACTATGCGCCTCCTGATCCACGAAGAAACAATCCTGAATCATATCATCCGTAATCTCCTTAATCTCATCATAATCCCCCCTGCACATCCTATTCCCGTGCCACGTCGCAAGCTTCGCCTCGCTCCCATCCGAGCACGTAGCCGGGAAGTAGATATCCAGCCTCTCGCTCGTGAGGATGGCGGAGCACTCACCCGGCAGTGGGTGGTCCCAGGTCGGGGCGCGCGGGGGATCACTGCCGCGGCGGCAGGTGTTGAGGGACACAGAGCCCCACTTCTCCTTCGGCTCATCCTCCTCATCGTCCGGCCGGTCCGCCTTGCGCCCGTCGCAGAAGAAGCCGAAGCTAGCTATGGATGCGTACGTGGCGTTAGACGAGAAACCGTCCACCGAGACGCTCTGACAGACGTCCAAATCGTCATCCGACACGTCCATCAGACCCCCCGGGATCGTAACCTCCCCGTAGTTGCAGTCCCGCCCCTCGTATCGTGCTAGCTTGGCGCGCGTGCCGTTCGGACAGATGGCCGGCTCGAGGACCCGGAAGGACGTGCTGGTCGAGACCTTGAGGCAGTGGTCGGGCGGCATGGACCACGTGTTGGGGCCGCCGAGGGGGCTCTCGTCGTTGCAGCTGTAGAGGGGGTAGGTCTCGACGGTGGCGTTGACGGCCGAGTCGCGGGGGGCAAGGGGGTAGGTGGCCGTCGCGGCAGCGAGAGTGGCCGCGAGGGCTGCGATCGCGAGCCTCATCGTCGCGGCGAGGCGCGGGACGTCGCGCTGGCGAGGGTAGAGGCGATCGTGAAGGAGGTTGCGCGCAGTCGTGAATTAACACGGGGGGTGGATGAAATTTCCCCTGGTGGAAATCGAGACTATTTATATACTCTGAGCCTTATATGCGGTATTAATCTTATGCATCGTTAGCGAGGATAATTACCCCGAATTTCTTGTTCAATTAGCGCCGCTGCCTAGAGACCCACCTAGCGGGAGGAACGGCTCGGCAAGACCGATCTCGTAAACCCCGAAGTTGTCGCTTCCTCCGGAGCGAGTGAACATACAGATCTAGCCTCGGTTATAATAGGCGGTATAGTCACAAAGTGACCTTGCACTCTCCTGTCACTCTCCGATACTAGGAAATCCTTGAACTTCTAAGATCTTGACGAAGTGGTTCTAACTTTCTTTGCCGTCTCACAGCTACGGGTGGCACTACTCGATCATGTGATGAAATACTTCTATAGGCCGAGGGCTCTGGGAAAATGGTGACTTTAAAAGACAGCACCCAGCCCCATTGTGCAACGAAGGGCCCCAGCCCCAAACCGGCCCCTTGACGGAGAGCTGCGCTCGTAAAATCGCTGCTTTGACTGGATTCGTTTTTTGTTCATTCTGGGAACCTGCATCGTTCGGGGAGTTTCCAGCGACTAGTGACGAAGGTGTTGATTTGACTTGGCGTTGATAATTTGTCTTCTGCCGTGTGTAGCTATATCTGTCCTGCTACCTATCCTGTAGTCCCGTCACGCAAAAGTCGCCGTTCGATCTCATCTTTCACCAGTAGGTAGCCATGAGCAGACCTCCCATATGAGCCCTCCGGAAGCCCGAACAGGGGTATAACGGGTGCCGTCAATGCGAACCCCTCGACAACGATCCGAGGAAACATCCACTCACAGCACCCCGCCAGCCAGACGCACATCCGTCCGCACAAGGACGTACAGATAGTGCATGATCTCCGGCGTGTGAACCCCCAGCCCCGCCTTCCCGTCATTCTGCTCCACGGGGATCGCCTCCCACGACTTGAGCTCCCACAGCCGTGCCGGGTGTGGTAGACAATTCTTTTCACCGCGGATCCAGGCCGCCGGCGGGGGGCTATGCTCGGGGAACCAGTCCGAGAAGCGGGTATTGGAGTAGCTCAGCGCGACCCAGTGGGCTCCCGGGGGTGTTAGGTACGCCATGCTCACTCCCAGCATGTCCAGTGGGTGGACGTCGCTGACGATGGGAATTCCCGACGCTTCTAGATCCGAGTGGGAGGTATCGACGGCGCGTATTAAAGATGACGCCGGCATCGAGACGTCGTCGGCGCAGCAGACTGAGTCGCACGTCGACTTGTCTACGATAACACCATACGTCGGCGTGCCCTCGGGCGCTAGCCGCGTGATATCTGTCGCAAGTAGAAGATCAACCACAGACCACTCCATCCCCTCGAACTTGTCCTCGCCGTGCGAGCCGTTGGAGCCCTGCCCCCCGAAAAGTTCCCTCTCCCTCTCCCTGCACATCTCAATCGCCGGCCCCGAAAAGTCGACATTTTTCACCTGCCCAGGCTTCTCCACGAATTTTCGAAGGTGATACGACAGCGACGACGTCCCGCACCCGAGATGGATGACGCGCGGGTTCGGCCCCTCTGCGTTCTCCACGGCGGCGCTGATGGCGGCGTCTAGCGCCGTCGCGGGGAGGAGCCACTCAAAGTCATCGCCGCGCTTGGCGTACCGGTCGTCCCAGTATTCTCTGTCTCCGAACGAGGCGGGTGCCATGGTTTCTCGAATATACCACACCGGGAGGTAACTTGACCGAACATGCCCCAAGTCGGGGGTAGAAAAATCTTTGTTCAACGAGGGGGTTATCGCTACTTTTATGACTAAGATGTGGGGGAACAATGCTGTACCGTCTACCGTCTTCTTCCCCCTTCCAAGCAAAAGTCATCGTGATACTAATCGATTTAAGAGCCAGTCAGATCGTGTGTTGGTCGCGATTCCGGCGGCCGGTTTCCGGGGCGAGCGTCGTGTGGTTCTGGGGTTCTAGCGCGGCGGATATACGCCCGAGTCTGCCGCCCCGTTGAAGTGCGCAACGTTACAGCAGGGGAGCAAACACGAGCTAAAGAAGGTTAAACAAGGCAGATTTTATTTTCGCATTGGTGTTTAGCTGTTTTATGTGTATCTTACGTCCGATTTATCTTCTTCGTTGTTCTTCCTCGCGATGGCATGAACCCGGAGGGAGACTGGAGTTCTCCTCAGTGGTAGTAAGAACAAGGGAAGAAGTGCCCAAATAGTTACTCGCAAGGAGTACTAGTGCATCTACATCAGGAGGAACCTATGATCAATCAGCCCCTCCTCCGACCGGACCGCCCCAACATTACCAAATTAGAGGTCGGGCGGCAGACTTCTGGTCTTCCTCCATATAACAAACCAATAGATTGAATTTGAAACAGAATTGTAAACAATTAACTGTTGGTAGATCTTATAAGATATTTATCGGGTGTTTGGCCGCTCGAAAGAGATGCAAGCGCCTTTAAACCCCATGCCATAGCTGCTCGAGGCCAGTGTTTGCCGAGGCCTCCTTCGTGGGAATCAACTACGTGCGGATGACCGAAAACGAAAAGAGGCTTTCTCTCCATGTGTTTTTAAGCAAGCATCTCCCCGAAGACCATATAAAGAGAGAACAAATCCAGAGGGACGAATGAAAATAAAATTAAAGACAGGGACGTGCAATGAGCATGTCGGACCTTCCCCCCGAAGCCCAAAGTTGCGCGAGGCTTTGATTTTTCGCAGAAGCTAGTGCTTGCCCATGTGGCATGGCATTGATAAGCTGCCTTACGTCATGGGTTTTCAACATCCACGGTCCATTAGTCTAGTTGGTTAGGACACTGGATTCTGATTCAGAATGTTCCAGCGGCCTCGGTTCGAATCCGAGATGGACCTCTCAAAAGGTTATTTTTTGCCCTTTTCGGCTATATTTTGCGCTCAATTTGGGGTTAGTCGCGGATACATTTATTTTTCTTGGGATTGTCTCGGAGTCTTCAATGACCGGGGGGAACGTGGAGCGCAGACAACACCTAGATGACTCAGAAGTTTTGCCCATGTGGACAACAAAGACAAAACTGAAATCCAATATGATAAGGAGACCTGGGTTTCGCTCGTGCCACGCAAAAGATGAAAGATATGTAAACATCTGAGTCGACTGGATGTCCAAACGAGAAAAAACTGCTCTCCGTGCCAGCCGCCTGGAGGGAGGAGCGACTTATCACTGGGTTTTGCTAACAACGATGTCGCAGCGGATAGTGCGCCCTTAATACGCATATAACTCTGCCAGCTACTGTGTTAATGCGTTAGTGGCGCTTTTCGGCGTGCAGTCTCTCTAAGAGACGTGTGAAGAAGGAACCATAGCAGCCGGACCTTATTATACTTAAAGGAGCTATCGCCAGTATTCTCTAAGAGTTAAAGGGCGAACATGCGTATGTCGTCAGAAAATCTTCATTACCAGCCACCAATCTACCTAGCCAACGACGTGTATCTTGTAACGCTCATATAGTCACGTTTAATATAATGACACTCCTTCGCCAACATTAACGCCAGCTTAGAGACGTCCGTCCCATTAAAACGCTCCAATTACAATTCCACGCCCGCTACGACCAATTAATCATTCCCCGTGCCAGTCCTCTCTTGACAGCTTTCCAAATAAGATGAACAAGACTCTTAGCTCTGGATCACTTCTATAAGAATAAGTATAGTGGTTTATACTATATATATCGGTTATACTACACGATTAGTTTCACCTCCACTGTATTGTACTTGGACGTGTGGGAAGAGTAGAACATGTATAATTCTTGGTTAAATAGACCGTGACCTAGACTATGACCTATTCTCTGTCCCCCTAGGCTCTAGCTAGGTATTAGTCTCTCTCTGTATAATCCGCGCAAACGCTTAGCCTTAGAGCAAGTTAAATTACGGCAGTGGATCTATATCGCTGCAAATTCAGAGTCAGCCCTATTCCAAGGGTGCCTTCTTTACGGAGACTATCCAGGCAACTTACTAGTCACCCTCCTTGAAGCAGTTGGTGCCCTAGGACTGGTTCACACTTTCACGCCGCCCAAGAACGCGCCTCCCGCTTGCCGTTGCCTCCGGGAGGGTAAGGGGGATCGACTGGCCCAATGGCCTCTCGCTTGCCGTTACCGCCCGGAGGGTACGGGGGATCGACTGGTCCGATGGCCTCCCGCCTGCCGTTGCCACCGGGCGGGAAAGGAGGGTCCACCGGTCCGATGGCCTCCCGCTTGCCGTTGCCTCCGGGCGGGAAAGGAGGGTCCACCGGTCCGATGGCCTCCCGCTTGCCGTTGCCACCGGGCGGGTAAGGGGGGTCGACTGGCCCAATCTGCGTGTCGACCGGTGTGGCCTCCCGGCGGTCGACATCACCCTCGGGCAGGGCGACCGCGGTGGCCAACATAAGGGCGATGGCGGGTGCGAGGACTCTCATTCTGTAATTCGTAATAGTGTGGTGTGTGTCTAATCTTGTTGTGGTAGGTATCCGATAAGTTGGAATCCGAGAGGCGAGCGGCGGGGTTGCTGAGGAGAACCTGACTTCTTCCGCCCTGTGAGGGCTCTTTATAACCTCTCATCACCAACGTCTGCTTTGGAGGATCACGGCGATATAACGCCTGGCCGTGCCGTGATTCCGCCATAGTGTTTCTCCACGAGCATGTGGGCCTACGCTGGACGGATATGGTAAGATCTACGCGGTCCTTTCGAAAGCACGAATCCTACGAGATCCGCTAGGATACTACATACCGATCCTCCCGTAAAACGTAGTGGCTCCTTTGAGGAACATCTCATGATTATGTCTTGAGTGAGATATTCGCGCGGTATATTTTACGCAATACACTAAACGTCTCTTTGGCCCAACTTTGAAGTGGGGAATAAGCTGCGCATCCTTGGTGCTGCTTGGATTGTGTTGGCCAGGCGCACCGGGGCTTAGGCCGCCTCGGGCAGCACTACTTTTCGGCGAACGGAGTCTTCAAATGCGCCGTACCTACTCGGTACTAGAGCTTTAAAGCGCATCTCTAGTTCTTTTGTCTTCCGCCCTTGGCTAGGGATCGACAGCACAGGCGGGATCACGTCTACGTTGCGAGGCCCGTATCGGGAAGGTGTGGCCGTTCAGGAGCTCATGGAACATCCTCCTCCTTTGTGGGGAAACCGGATAGTCGGCAGACCAAGCCCTGGTACTTATGTAAAAACACCATAGCTTCCTGTTTTGGACTTGCATCGCAACATATATATCACCACTTGTTGGAGCTTCCTCTTCTGGCTTGCATCGCGAGCTTTCACTTTTAACTTGCATCACACGTCAATTTACGGGACCCCGATAAGACTCTGGACTACGGTGGAGGCCGAGTCGTGTACTAACTAGTCAATCAGGGTAGAGAGCAGATGCAGCACGCGATCAGAGCTTGGCGACGATGCTGCATTGGGTCGAACTAGTCGAGACGACGTCATCACCAGATCCCTCAACATAAGTTCGTGATGTGACCTTGAAATTATAAGCAATGGCTCCCCTGTTGTCCCCCTACTCTCGGCCATACCCTCTTCCCGGCAACCGTTCCACGAGTCGCCAGTGCCTCTACCATGACCACCAGCTTATAGCGGGAAATGCAAAGGAGCATGGACATACCGACACGTGCCAAGGTGTGGACAGAATCGCTTCCAGCCCCCTTCGCCACAGTTCAGCGGATATCATGGAGCCGGACCTGTGGTCAGGGGCCTTGTAACACATTTCTCCTCATCGTCGTGGTTTGACTGGATGAGACGGTTGGCACCATTGAAACTGCGTGGCCTGACTCTTGGGAGGTAGGAGACGAAGCTATAGGATGTGATTGAGTTTCTTGATATGGATAGAGCAAGTGGTAGAGGAGATAGAGGAGGACTGCGTGACGATTGGATGCTCCACTCAATCACAGTTCCGCAGGCGACTTGCCCTCGCGGGGATTCCCATCCGGCAAGAAGGACGCGTATTCAAAGCACATTCTTAGCTGAGTCACGTATCCAATCCGACGACGCCCACTGAGCGTTTGAGAAATGAAGGTAGCCGACAGTCTCTCCAGTCAGTGGAAGGTACAATTACGCTGACAATATGTTCTTTAAACCCGAGCCCATTCCCTTACGCTCGAAGAGCTGCAGCGATTATCCCCACCCTTTTCTTATAGTGCGATGCTGCCCCAGTCAAGACTGCTACGGGAGTGGACGTTTGCCACATACGCTTTTATAAAGACAAAGCATTCGTTACCAAATTCTCTTGGCGAGTTTGAGTAGTTCTGCGCCCTGTATGGGTCAGAGATGGTTCTCTCCTAGGGCATAGCAGGAACATCCAGCTTTAGCTATGGGCGTCCCCGCCTTGACGCGGTCACTTCCATTTATATTTCGCCTTTTAGTCGAAATATAAATGAAAGATATTACCTAGAAGACACACTAAAGAAAGTGTATCTGGTTTTACTACCTCCCCATATCGTGGGTGGTATCTTGAGATAGATTCAGCGCTCGTCTGACCTTTATACAGATTCCGCCGTTTCGGCCGGCATAGTGCGACATAAACGATAACCAAACTCTCACTAGACCATACACCGGTCCTCTCAAATCTCCAAACCACGATGCAAAAGGCAGACCTCGCCTTGCGGCGCTGGATCGTACCGACCCAAGACACGAACGACGCAGATGACGTCGAGACTCCCTCGCCGGCGTATGCCCGTAGACCTGACTTTCGCCTTGACCTCAACCCCATAATGAGGAATGGAGCCCTGTCAGCCTCTGTCCTGCGAGAGGAGGGGGTCCCGATGCTCTAGAAAGGCACTGCATTGGATGGCGGGCAATGCGAGGCGCTTTACGCGGCACTGACGATGGAGTATGCTTTGATTCAGGGCCCTCCGGGGACGGGGAAGTCATACGTCGGTGTTCAGCTATTGCGCGTGTTGTTGGAGAACAAGAAAAAAGCTAACCTGGCCCCCATTGTCGTTATGTAAGTCCCCTTTCTTTTCCAACACACCTTCGCAAGTCTCTAACCCCGTGAACCCACAGTCGGTCGGTTTGTCTCCCGGTTGCCCTCAAGTCAGCTAACTGGTCCGCAGCTGCTACACGAACCACGCACTAGACCAGTTTCTGGAACACCTGCTCGCTGTCGGTATTTAAAGCATCATCCGCGTAGGAGGCCGCAGCCTAGCAAAGGTGCTAGAGGGCAAGAATCTCCCCGTGGTCAGGGCGGGGACCCAGAAGACGACGGTGGAGAATCACTCCCTGCGGAAAACATTCACCAGCGTGAAGGAGTCCGTCAACTCAGCCA
Source organism: Scopulariopsis brevicaulis (assembly GCA_017657125.1). Classification (NCBI taxonomy): domain Eukaryota; kingdom Fungi; phylum Ascomycota; class Sordariomycetes; order Microascales; family Microascaceae; genus Scopulariopsis; species Scopulariopsis brevicaulis. The sequence continues at coordinate 62,155 of JAGFNX010000267.1, forward strand.
AGGCGATGCTGACGGTCCTGGATCGGGCTCGCGGAATGCTGACCTGGGACGCGCTCACGGGCTGTTTGTTGCTCGAGAACGGGCGAATAAATTGCCAGTTTGAGCCCATCGACGCGGACGGCTTCGAGATGATCGGTGGGGATAACCTCACGCAGTAGCTCGGGGATGGGCCCATGAGCCCCGACGCCCTTATCGAAGCTCTGGAGAGTGACGAGGCCCTGGCTCTGTCAACGCAGAATTCTGAGGCCGATGTCAGCTCTCTGAAACTGGAGGAACGTTAGGCCCTTGCCAAGACTTGGCTCGACCGGATGCGACAGACCGAAACAGGGCGCCTCTTTGAGAAGCTGCAACAGGTCAACAACCATCGGCAGACCATCGACAACCTACACGATGACCTCAACCACCGCACCCTCCTTCAGGCGGACGTTGTCGGGCTTACCACCACGGGGCTCGCGCGCAATATCACCACGCTCCGCCGCGTGCACCCCAAAGTCATCATTTGTGAGGAGGCGGTTGAGGTGATGGAGGTGCACCTGGTCTCTGCGCTGATGCCGGGCGTCGAGCACTTCATACAGATTGGAGACCACAGGCATCTCAGGCCGCAGATTATGCACCACTCGCTCAGCCTCAAGACGCGATCGGGCATGGCATAGCAACTTGACAGGAGCCAGTTTGAGAGGCTGGCGGTGGGGGAACCGGGGATGAGGGTTCGCCTGTTGCGCAGCTAAATGTCCAGAGAAGGATGAGACCGGAGATTTCGCGCTTGATCAAGTCAGTATATCCAAGCCCCAAGGACCATGAGGGTGTCCTGAACCTACCAGATGTTATTAGAATGCGGCATAGCTTCTTCTAATTGGACCACTGCCACCCAGAGGCCTCACGAGACAACTACTCCCGCGTAAAGTCCCACAGCAACGACTGGGAAGTTGAACTGGCAACGGCCCTCGTGAGCCAGGGCACGTACACCACCTCGGACATTAAATTCCTGACGCCGGACACAGGCCAGCTCCGGAATCTGCGCTTCTTTGAGCGAAGACTTTGAGATCTTCCTCGGCGAGCGGGACGAAGATGCCTTGTCATTCGAGCATGATGGCGACGGAGGGGGGAACTCGACCGAGGTTGAGGAGCACCACAGGCCGATTGAAAAAGGGCAACTGCTTCAGACGCTGCGCCTGGCCACGGTGGACAACTTCCAGGGCGAGGAGGCAAAGGTGAAAGTCGTGTCGCTCGTGCGAAGCAACCGGAACTGGAAGGTAGGGTTTCTCAGGACGGAAAACCGCATCAATATCCTGCTGAGCCGCGCCAAGCACGTAATGTACCTCATCGGCAACGCAGAGACATACCTGAACGTCGACATGTGGGCTCAAGTCCACGCGCAGCCCACCCAAACCGGCGCCTTCGGGGACGCCATGCCACTCTTCTACCCCCGCCATCCCGACACCCCGATTCTGTGCTCCGAGCCCGACGAATTTGTCCGGAAGGGTCCCGAGGGCGGGTGTGATCTGCCGTGCACGGAACGTCTTGAGCCGTGTGGACATCGGTGCCGCGCGAGGTACCACTCCCAGGCCATGCATGAGGCCTTCTTATGGCCGAGGAAGTGTCCTCGTATCAGAGCGACGTGCGAGCACGCTTGTCTCAAGCTCAGTCGCGACGAATGCGGGCCGTGTCTCGTCGGGATTAGCGGTGTCGGGCTTCCCTGTGGACACAAGACCACGACGGAGTGTCGCGAGACGCTCCATCTAGACCAAGTAATCTGCACGGTCGAGGTGGAAAAAGTCGTTCCTGGATGTGGGCATGTTGTCCGTGTGGAGTGCTACAGGGATGTGACCTCAGACTCATTCTCGTGCCGGACCGCGTGTGGGAAGGATCTTTCGTGCAGCCACAAGTGCCCGGGTCAGTGTGGTACCTGCAAGAAGGAGGGTCGCGCCAAGTGCTCCAAGGTTTGCGATCGCCCGTACGGTGCATGCAACCACCGGTGCCCCAGGTCGTGCCACCCAGGCGAAGACTATGGCGCGTGCGAGAAGTCTTGCGAGGTATGAATCTTCTTACAGCCAATTTACCCAACGAGATGAGCTAACTTACCCAGGTCCAATGTCCTCACCCCCGCTGCGGGGCGTCCTGCCTCCGGCCCTGCGCCTGGTCCTGTCCTCACCAGGGAACTTGGTATGCAGTAGGAGGTTTGTCCATGAGCAACTTGGCAGATAAAGTAGCCGGTTTATACCCTTCTAGGAAGGCAGATAGGCGAGACCCTACCTGTGACCGCTTGGGAAGTGGACCAGCTTTGTGGGGTCAAGAGGGTCCTCCTTCGCTGTATGTACTTACATGCACCCCCCCCCCAGGATAAAGAAAGCCTACGAGAACATACCCGGAACATACCCGACCTGCCCCATCCACAAACCATCATTGGTCACCCAAATCTCGCGGCCTGCCGCATTCCCGAAACATTCACACCCAGTACCTGGTAGACATGCAGAGAAGGTTATAGCGAAGCACGCTAGGGGATCGCCAGTGGGGATTTTCCTTCGCGTTTCGGACACCCCGCTTAGCGTCGGATCTCGATTCAGATCCGAAGTCTGCGGCCGAGCTCATCTGATCTGGAAAACCTTCCCGTCATTTTCGCATCGGAGAATACATGTACGACGGAATCCCGAAGCCGCGCCAAGGAGAGACCTAGACATCGAAGCCGTGAGTATATAAGTGAACTTACGCGGGGCCAACCACATCAATCTCTTTAACCAACGGACTCCGGACAGAAGAGGCAAATATCTACTCCTCACGCAGATTGCAAGCTTATCACGGACAAAATGGCACCTGAAGCAACCCCAGTTAGCCCACAAGAGCCCCAAGAAAGCGGCACACAAAAGGAGCCCGCCCTCCTCCACCGCTCCCTCAGCATACACCCGCACCTCGTTGCCCACGCCTCGGGCGCTCACCTCCACCTCGCCGACGGCCGCAAGATCCTTGACGCCTGCGGCGGCGCCGCCGTTAGCGTGATAGGCCACGCGAACGAAGAGGTCATCGCCGCTACCACGGCGCAGCTCCAGCGCGCGAGTTATGTTCATACGTTTGCGTACACCACCTCCCCCGCGGAGGAGCTGGCCCGCCTCGTCCTGTCCATGGGGGGTGATCGAAACTTAACCAGAGCATTTTTCGTGGGGAGCGGAAGCGAGGCGAACGAGGCCGCACTGAAGATCTCAAGGCAGTATTTCGTGGAAAAGGGGGAGAAGAACAGGAAGCACTTTGTTGCGAGGAGGCAGGCGTATCACGGGAATACGCTGGGGGCCGTGGCGATTTCGTCGAATGTTCCCAGGCGGGCGCCGTTTGCGGATATTCTTATGCCGAACGTCTCGTTTGTGAGTCCGGCGAATGAGTATCGGTATAAGACTGAGGGAGAAACGGAGGAGGAGTACTCGCAGAGGTTGGTGGATGAGATTGAGGACGAGTTTCTGAGGGTTGGCCCGGAGAATATCGTCTCTTTCATGTAAGTGCCCGCATTCTGACCCCAATCCGACCTTTACCCGCGTCGTTGATATCAGGGGATTCCTCCAAGGCTCAAGTGCTCACTGACACGTCCACAGCGCCGAACCCGTCGTCGGCGCAACAACTGGCTGCGTCCCCGCACCCAAGGGCTACCTAAAGGGCATCCGGTCCCTCTGCACTAAATACGACATCCTCCTCCACCTCGACGAGGTAATGTGTGGCGTCGGCCGCACGGGGACTTATTTCGCCTACGAGCACGACGGCGACATCTCCCCCGACATCGTCACGATCGGCAAGGGTCTTGGCGGCGGGTACGTTCCCATCTCGGGGATGTTGGTCAGTCGGAAGGTCGTGGAGATGCTGAGGAGAGGGACCTCGGCGTTTAATCACGGGCATACGTTCCAGGCGCATCCGGTGGCGTGCGCGGCGGCGCTGGCGGTGCAGGGGGTTGTTAGGAGAGAGGGACTGGTTGCGAGGGCTGCGGAGGTGGGGGAAGAGGTTGAGCGGCTCCTAAGAGAGGCATTCAAGGCTTGCAAATATGTGGGGGATATTCGTGGCAGGGGACTGTTTTGGGGGTTGGAGTTTGTCCGTGATAAGGAGGCGAAGGAGCCGTTTGATCCGGCGGTTGGCTTTGGCACGCGCGTCCAGGAGGCGGCGTTTAATATGGGCGTCGCGATATACCCCGGGTCGGGAACTGTCGACGGCGTGAGGGGGGATCATGTACTCCTTTCGCCGCCGCTTAACATCTCGATGGAGGATCTCTGCACGACCGTGGATACGATGCGGAAGGCATACGACCAGGTGGAGTCGTATTACGATACTCTGGGAAGGAAGCACTAGCAGGGATGGAGACAAAATATCGATCCCTGAATTTCAATGGACGATGAAGGCCGAATCATATGAAAGACGTACAGGAACAGCGCTGTCTACACCCTCCAAACATGGCACTTATAACTCAGACCAGGTCTACCCCGGACCCGTCCCATTGCACGCCGTCGAAGCCAAAGGGCATACCCGCCTGCTCCCCCCATAGCGGCCAAATGTCGTTCCACTCACTAACATCCGGGAACACCGGCGAATTCACCCACGAGCCATGCGATTGCGGCTGCGGATGGGGCTGCGGATGGGGCTGCGGATGGGGCTGCGCTAGATCCTGCAGGCTCATCGCTGCCGCAACGTGAGGCTCCCCCCTTACCTGGTACCCACCATCCGCCTGACCCACAAACCCCGTGCTCCTAGGCGTGTCTCTCCCCACCACTGGAGTCTCCGCACCCGCCTCTGTCGGTGAGATCCCCGAAGAGTCGTGCATAGAAGTATGCAGCCCCTCAAAATCATCCCTCGTCTTCCCCCTGAACCGCCCCCCATCCCTACTCGCCTTCTCATACAGCCCCTGCGTCTGCTGCACTGTCGCCCACCACCCCTCCCCCATCACCCACCTCCCCCTGAACCGCTCCAAATACCCAAGATTCGCCTCCACGTCCGCCCCGGATCCGGGACTCCGACCCAGGTTTATCCGCGGGAAGCAGCTGACGTAGACGTTCATCGTCGCGGCGGAGAAGGCGCAGAAGCCGGCGAAGGGGGTGAGGAAAGGGCAAGAGGCGACGTCCATGCGCCGGAGGAGGTCGGTGATTTGTGTGGCGGAGCAGAAGGTCGCTGCGGCGCGGTCGGCCCAGAAGTTGGGGGGCGCGAGGGGGAGGAGAGGGGGGTCGATGGGGCCGGAGGGTTCGGAGGTGGGGGTCGGGAGGAAGGGGAGGTATTCTCTTCCTAAGAAGAGAAGGCTGCGTTCAAGGGTTAGCTACATGATCACTTATACTTCCACTGGTGGTTGAAGGGTTACATACCTGATGTAGTACACCAGGTTGATATACGCAAACGCCTGTCCGTGCCCGAGGCTAACGTGCACCTCGACCGCCGTATCCGGGAACCTGATCCGCCGGCCATGACTTCCCCTCCACGTCTGCAACCGGTCATAAAGCCCCCTCCAAGCAGACCCCTCCAACCAAATCGCCCCTCCCTTAGGACAAAGATCTGGCCTCCGCCTCCCCCCGCCAGTAACCCACTGCAAAATCTGCGCCCAGATATCAAACCCCTGCACCAACAACCGATAATAATCGTCCATGTCATCGCACGGCGCAGGCGTACGCGTTTTCTTCGGATACGTCCGGATCGAGGGCTGCCCAAAGGCAAAGTCGCGCTGGCCGACGGGCCAGTGGATCTCCATTGAGTCGAGGGGGAGGGTGAGGGGCTGGGGCTTGCCGCAGACGACGAGGCGGTCCATGATGTAGCAGCTCCAGAAGGTGCGGTTGAGGCATTCTAGTTGGAGGTCGGTGAGGTCGGCTGGCTTGTGCATTGCGCATAGGAGCTGCATCATTCGGGTGGCCATGCCTGGAGTGGGTTATTGTTAGTTTGGGTCGAGGGAAAGGGGGAAGGGGAGTCGTCGCTAACCGCTATAGACCCAGGCTCTGTACGCCCGGCCGTTCCCCCACTCGTACATCGCTAAAACGAGAAGCGTCTGAACGGTGTTCTTGTCGGGTAGATCTGCCGGCGAGACGCTATCCCTCGCGAACGAAGCGTAGCTCTCGCGGTCGTAAGTCCCCTGCATAAGCGGAGAGCATAGCGCCACGACAGCAGATCCAAAGGCTCTCAGCTTCGTCCTAGAATTCGCACCTTGCGAACCGTGGTGGCCTGCGCCGGGCCTGTCGAGCTGGTTTAGTTCGTGCGAGAAGCTCGGCATGTGCAGGAAGCCGAGCTCGGGGAACTGCGCCACGAAAACATGCGCTGCGCTGTGCACGAGCGGTGTGAACCCGGGGTCTAACTCTGCCGGCCCGCGCGACTCCCCTCTAGCCTCTTGGCTGTCCACCTTGATCCATGGCCTCGGAGCACTCGTCGGCCTCCCGGATGTTCTAGATTCGACCGTCCTCTTCTCGTCTTTACTAGAGTTGTGAACAGCGAAAATTACTATTTTTGAACTTTCAACACGAAGGAAGAAAAAAAAAGGAGCTTACACGGATGATAGGCGTCTTTTCTTCAGGACCGGTCCGGAAAGTACGCATTCGGCTGTTGTCCCGGCCTTGACGCAGCCGCGGCAGGGCGGCGTGCCCTCGTGCACGCATTTAACCTTTGACCTCCTTGATAAATACCAACGTTAGAAAACGAGGACTAGGAAATTCTGCGTGTATCATGGACAAATCAAGGTAGGGTGAATGATGGCGACATGGAACCTAGGTTCAGCTATGGTGCTCATATCGTGTGTTACTCGCTTTGGGCTAGTGACTTACCTACACCTAGCACAGGCAATCGTCGTGCGCACCATCGCGCCGAAACCCTTGGCAGCTGCCGTTACCTAAAAACAGGAACGGCTCAAAGTGCCGAGTATCGCATGCAGGTCCGCCTCGTTCGGGTCGTCGTCGGGGCTCAAATCCGGCGCGCCAAGAATCTCGGTCTGTACAGGGCGGGCGAGTGGGGCGGGTATGTTCTGCGGGACGAGGTTTTCGGCTTTCGCGTTTGGTTATATACCCCGCCGGAGCCGAAAAGCGGAGGTTGCGGGCACGCTTGGCAGGGATCAGCGGCGGTGGGCCCGTCCGTTATCGGTGGATCCTCCCCCACGTGTGAAGTGCTCCCGCTAGGCGCTTTTGGGTTGCATGGGACGGGGAGAGGGGCTTTGGGTAGCACTGGGGGTGGAGGAGGAGCTTGAATCACACGATGGTATTTGGGGATACGGCACACGACGAGATGCTGGTCCGGCAATCTTCACTGCAACACTGAAGATATGTTTCAAGCAGCGGTGTCTAGGCGAGGAGGGGGCAGCTAGCGTCATAAAATACTCAACATGCGCTGGCAAGGTGGCCGCGTAACAGCAGTGAGACTTTTTATAAGTTGGATAAGAAGCTGGAGTCCTAGATATGGGACCGGCGGGCACGGGCAAATAATTCAGTCGCACATGAGAAGCAGGCGAGGTCAGCCTGGATCCAAAGGGTCGTATCTAAACCCAGCGTGCCAAGGGGTTGCACTTCTATAACATGCTGATCGTAGCGGAAGGACAAACGAAGTTATTGCGACGCAAGTCAAGAACCGCTTCTGCAGTGAGTCGAGGAACTACATGGGCAAGTTTTTTCTCTGTTACCAAATATAAGTAGATTGTAAAAATGTTATGGATTGCCTTTTCATATGTTTATACCACAATCTATAACACGTATTCAAACTAGACAAAAAGGCCGTAAATAAACCCGCATTCCTATATCCCAGCCGAGAACGAACCCCGTATCGCACCCAAGGACACTCACGCCCACGTAGCACCCATGGGCGCGCAGCTGGTACAATCCGACCTGCACCCGTCCTCGCCAATCTTTAGGATCATGGTTAGGCAGTCGTACCCGTCCATTTTGCAGTTCTTCGGGGGATCGCAGGTGCACAATTCCGGCTTGTTGCTAGTCCTGTGGGGCGGATTGTCCCTGTAGACGGGGGTGGTTAGCATTTTATTGTGTTGCGGAACGGCGGAGAGAACGGGATCCGAGGCGAGACTTACATTATCTCGCAGCTCCACAGAGGAAAGTCGCCCTCGTCGTTGTCGGGCGAAGGCTTAGGGGCGCTGCTGGTGGATCGTACTGATGTTGCCATGGTCGTGGGTTCGGGGGCAGCCGAGGTAGAGGGCTTGGGGTCGCTGCTTGGGCGCACTGACGTCGATAGGGTCGTAGGTTCTGGGGTAGCCGGCGGTGGTGGAGGAGGAGGAGTCGGCGGAAGATCCTCTTCTGACGGCCCCGGTGGGGTTGGTTCTTCTACCGGGGGTTCCTCAGGCAGTGGCGGCGGCGGCAGCGAAGGCTCTTCCGCTGGCGGAGCTGGTGGGGGTGGTTCGTCAACTGGCGGATCCGGCGGTTCCTCCGTAGGTTTTGGTTCTTCCAGTGATGGTTCTTCGACCGGTGGTTCTTCCGCTGGAAGTTCCGTAGATTTTGGTTCCTCCACTGGTGGTTCCGTAGGTTCTTCGACTGGCGGTACCTCCGCGGGTCCTGGGGCAGCCGACTCCGGTGGTGGTAGCGGGGAAGAAAGCGCCGGAGCCTCCTCCCCTGACGGTGCCGGTTCTTCTCCCGGTGGTGCCTCGGGCGGCAGCGGCGGCGGCGCTCCTTCAGCCGGGAGATGTAGCCGGGGAGGGATAGGCGGTGGGGGTGGCAGGGGAGGTAGCGGGCCCTTGGGCGGGGGGCCCGGCAAAGGAGGGAGAGACGGAGGGGGAGCACCTTTAAAAAGTGGAACGCCAGCGGGAGGTGGAGCGCCAGCGGGAGGATAGCCTGCTGGAGGAGGAGCGCTAGGAGGAGGCGGTGGTACGGGAGGAAGAGGCCCCTTAGGAGGAGGACCCGGTAAGGGAGGGAATTGCGGGATTCCCGGCCCCGGAGGGAGCTTTGGAAGGCGCGGTCCGGGAGGTCGAGGTAGGGGGCCTAGCGGCAGAGGTCGAGGCGGGCGAGGCGGGGGCCCCGTAGGTG